>ML859034.1:0-25100 GCA_009831015.1 Picea engelmannii | reverse complement strand
GATGTATCTACAAAAGACCATCTTAACAAGTTTTGGTGTAAATGCATCAAGCATGATATTTCTGATTTAAAGGTTTTATGCAGATTCTTCACTTTGACTTTTAGGGGTTGGATTAAACATTGGTTTGAGTCTTTTCCAACATATCACATTATTGATTGGTTTCAATTTGTAGAGGAATTTTTAGATGATTTTTAAATATATGATTACAATAAATTATATGACGAATTTTAGGTTTTACTAATCAATGACAATTCATCTCCAAAGGTATTTTTAACAAGCATCCATCATCTTCTCTGTAAGTTTCAACTTGATGACATCTCATTTGTACTAAATCTCCTCTCTGATGTTTGTGCCTTTTTCATCCAACCATTTTCAATCGTAAATGATGAATCAGTTACAAATCCTAACACTCAATTGTGAGAATAATTTTGTTTGCAGGATGAGAGGAATCCATCTGAAAATTTTGAACAAGCAAGGGAGGTAGAATCTATTGAAAAGGTTCTTACGGACAATCAAATTGGTTTTTCCTATGAATCATTGTTTGTTCAGTCCTCGACCATCATGGAAGAATATTTGATGTTGGGTCAAGGTGAATGCCCATATTCTTCTAACTCTTTCTCTAATTAGTACTTAAATTCAGTTATTGAAGAACACTTAGGTGATGAAAATGATCTTAATCATTCTAACATTCATATGAAACTAATTAGAGATATAAATTTTCAATTTGAAGAAACATTAAATATTCATTCACAAATCATACCTTATCCATAGGAAATATTAGATGTTTGTCATGAAAGTTTTGAATTGTGTATCATACATGAGGAAAATTTAGATGATCGTACTATGTTAAAGGATTTATCACCAAAATAGAGTGAAAGTTTTAAGGAAAGTGAAGAGGAATGTCTTGAGAATACCATTGTTAAATATCATAGCTCAAGAGATTCTTTTCATGTGCTCATTTCTAATTCCTTTTACTTTTTATATCCCAATCTCTTCTTAGATTCTGGTGGACATGATACTTAACCCAATGTATCTTACTCTTTTCCATCACAATTAGATATTTTCGATATGCCAAGATTTGGGGAAATTAATTCCAAACATAACATTTATGAATTAGGATTTGACGCTCTTTCACTTTAATCACTCACATGGAAGAAAGACATGTTGCAATATGATTTTACACGATTTATTTTTGAAAAAGACAATGCAATCATTCTTATGGAGATCAAATATTCTGCATTGCATATTCATTCTTTGGTTAGTTCAAATTTTAATTATTATGCTTCGCATTTTGAAATGATCCATCTTATCAAAGGAAGTTTTCAAACCAATAATCTAATTGATGTCATGAATCCTATTATGATGTGTTCCCCATTGATATATATATATATATATTTCATCGAATTCATAGTTTACAACCTAATTTTTATGATAGGATCTTAGAATGGCTTGAGGATTCATAACTAAAAAATATTCATAATAAAGATAAAGTTGTTCTTGCTTGGTTTCTACCTAAATATCTAGGAGGTAAGTATGACATGATTTTTTTAGGTCCTCCATGTGAAGAAATAAATGAACACTTAGAGAATTGTCAGGAGGATGGGGCACTTCAGCCTTGGTTGATGGTTATGTTAGGTCCCCATAACATTGAAAATGTTTCCAAGCTCACTTAGACTCTTCCATGCCATTATGACCCATATCACGACAAGATTGTAGAATGGTTGGAGGATTCATCCATCAAGAAATTTCAAAAGAATGGTAAGGTCATGTTTGCTTTGGTTTTAAATGAATATATAGGAGGTAAGCATGACATATTTATTTTATATCTGCAAATATTATAGTCTTTTATTTTGATTTTTGACTTTTTGTGCCTTGCAAGATTGAAGATGTTCTTGTGGTTGCACTAGAAATACGATTTTACTTAGACTTTTGATTTGTTTAGTAGTTAGAATAGGTTTAGTTGTAGGGTTCCTTTAGTTTTATTTCAATGTTTCTTTTTGTAATAATGCAGTTATGAACACAAGTGGGTACACCAAGAGAACCATAATATGAATGTTGCCAGGGAAGTCCACTTTTCCTTTTCTCTCTGCTTTTCGTTGGATATTTGTTTTCAAAAACACATTATCATCATGGAAATTTTAAAATGGAAAGTAAAGAGGTAAGTAAATTTGAACTATCAATTCACCTGAATTCAACCATGACCCAAGGTGCCACGAGTAGGATAACACTCATATTAGTAAGGATTTTTCTATTTTCTTTTAGCCTCTCAAGAAATACGTCACCTAAGAAAAGTCATACTTACCGCTTGTAAATATATATATATATATATATATATATATATATATATATATATATATATATATATATATATATATATATATATATATATATATATATATATATATATGTTAGGGATATTTGCAGGCGGGATATATATATGTTGTGTCTTGTGTTTCCTTGAGAATTATTTCTAAATCATAATTCATTATTGAGGGGAATCAAATCTTTCATTAACAGTAGTTGAAATAGTTCAATGCATCTGCACATGAAGTTCTAAACTTAGATCAGTTATGATAAGTCTTTTCCAAATCGTTGTCCCCGTTTTTTTGTTGAAGTATTAGGGAAATACAATTATCTTTAAAACTTCTTATGCCGTCCCAAATCTAATGATATCAACTCAAAGCGCTTCCGCATCCTTGAGATCATTTCTTAATTGAAATGTAAATGTCCAAATCATGATGAAAATCATCAGTTCTTAAAGAACAAGAAACAATATTAATGATCAATCCTATGATTGCCTAGCTGTGAAATCTTTAGTATCACCTCGCTCTCTCGTTATCATGAAGCTTCTAAAATTTTATAAATGATTATAGAGATTTGGAAGCACTTTAATGTGTGGGAAGTGTCTGTAAACCCACCAATATATTGAACTGGTCTGCTGGCAATGGGTAAATGCACACATGATACCAAGACAACTTCATCAGGGTACTGAACAAGCCTACTGGAAGTGAAGCAATGTCGCATTCAAGATCCTTCAGGCATGTTAATAAACTGATCAAATATCAAGATATTTTTTTTCATAAATGGATGACTTTTGGATGGGATCGAAGTACTGGAGAGGGTTAAATGACATCCTTGCTGAGGCTATAAACGTAGGCTGGCAGTAGTGGCCCTATCAACGGTATTGGAGTTACTTGTATAAATATCGTTACCCCTTTGATCAAAATGAAATTTCAGGTTATAATCTTTGGCAGAACTTTGTTCGATGATATGACTGTGTTATTTTCCCGAGTTAATGTCAAAACGCTTGATTTGTTTCTTAATTTCTTTTAGTAACTATATGATTTATCTTTTCCTTGATATAAAGTTCTGATGATACAGAGATAATTGATTCACCCAACGAGTTGCCATTGTTGGCAGCTAGATATTCATGTCATTTTCATTGATATTTAAAAGATAGTTTTAATGGAATAATTTTTTTTAATGGTTGCCCCTTTGTATCTGTGAAAGACTTCAATCATGATTTATGTTTTGAAAAATCGATTGACTAGTTGTGTGTTTTTTGAGTGCATTTATTTCAATAAATCTCTCGTTTATTCTTGTTTGAATTTCATGACTGTTTAAGCATGAAATTGAAACAAGCTCAGTCTAGACACATCATACAGATTATGAAGCTTCATAATGTGGAATTGAGTGAGTACTTAAAATAAAAAAAATCACCTAATAATCTTAAGAACCTTAAAGGCTATTGAGCTTATCGTTTTATGAATTGTCTCTTTACCATTAGCATACAAGTTGATCACCTTTGCGGTATGCCTTAGTCATTTTATTCATTTGGATTTTTTATTATCACCTACCACCGCAACGATCGCTCATGAAACCAAAACTTTGATATAGTTGTGAAATATGAACGCTATCCCTTATTGTCATATTGCAGTCTAATCGTTGTCATATAGGACTGTCAGCCATGCTCTGAAACAATTACTCCCTTGTCCTACTGGCTTAAGCTCACATTCATTGCCTCGGTGGTAGTGTTTCATTTTTGGGGTTAGGTTCTCAACAGAGGAGGTGGTTTTCAACTACGCATGTCCTCTGGTTCAATATTCAATCAACAACCTGAGTGGTGGTTATGATGGCCTTCTCCCAAAGACTTAGTTATCGGGTCACCTATGAAAATGTAGAACTTATCATTCATATTGGGTGGTTTCAAACACGCGTTCCTCTTTTCTACACTTGCTGGTATATTGTAACCAAATGGCCCTGAGGTTTTACAAACCCGTAATTGTATAACAAAGACATAATTTTGCGGGATGATTTCAGAGAAAATGGTTAATAATTTGGTGAAACCATCAGAAACCCATTTTAGAAATGGGCTCATTTACTGTCAAGATAAGGAATTTCTCCAGAAACCAAGCCATTTTAGAGATACATCCCATATTTTTAAGAACAATATTTCAGATATTATGTTTCGATGGAGGTAAGGGGTTCTTTCACTTTTCTCAGAGATCGTTTTTCAGGATGGATTCTGACCAAACGAAAAAGAATTTGACAAAACCCTCAGAAACCCATCTCATAAATGAACCCGTTTATCTCTCATGTAGATAATTTGGAAAAAAACTCAAATATATGAGAGATATAACCTTTGCTTTAAATAATCTCTTTTCATATTTTTTGTCGAGTTTGAGGAAATAGTTCAACACTGCAAAGAAATTATATATGTCACAGGATATTGAAAATATTGAGTAAGAGGCATGATTTAACCCTAATCCTCACTCCCCCACACTTTCTCACAGGTTCCAACCATTTCTTAGGTATTTGGCCTCAGTTTAATGGATACATTCATCAAAATGAGACCCTCATCTATGGACGATATGCACATAGAAGAAAAGGGTAACTCAGGTAGATATTTAGATTGCTTATTTCAGAAAGAAAAAATATGCATTTGTAGTCTCTTATCTAGGCCATAAGATCCATGAACTAGAGAACGATTATCAAAGACATTTCTGTTAAATAAAATACGCTGGCAATGATCATCAGGATTGTAAAAGAAATTTAGATATTGTTAGTTATGGTGGATGCCAGTTCTGGGCTGAGAGATATCATTCAGTTGTTCTATGTCTCTAGATGTGTTTGAACCAAGTACAGAGACAAAACAGTGATATGAAGAGGGAGAAACATAAATTAATGAGTAGAAATAATTAAATTCTTCTCGTGAAAATAAAAGATCAAAAAGTCTCAGAATATCATTGTTTAAAAAATATACCAAGGTTAATATTATCATTGAGTTTGATTTGCAATGATTTTCAGTTTCAAATGTTTGATTTCTGGTAATTCAAAGTCAGTTTTCTGATTAGTAATTTTCTTGTTTTGATTATGTTTGATTTTATCATTTTTTTTAGACATGCTACAGAATCTATGATTCTGTAGCTTGACTTTAATTAGTTTATTATAAAGTTTTTTTCTAAATTAAAATTTCATTTTTCTTCTTAGGTGTGAAGGGGACTGATTGACAAAGATTGATGGGACAATTAAATCATTGGAGATGCTCCAGATTTGCAAGTTTATCTTTTAAAACAGTTTCAAGAATATATTAATTATGTAACTATTTTAAATGGTTGTTACATCAGACCTATTTTTGGTTATTTTTAGTAGAAACATTATTAAAGATAGATATGTCTCTATCTTAGAAGATATGAGAAAGAGCTTTTGAACTTAATTTAAATACTGATGCTTTCCCAGAGACAGGTGATTCCTCCTGGACCATATGATGGACTTATTTTTTTGAAAGTATATGGGATACAATTTACTCTTTGGCTTTCGTCCTTTTGTAGACTATGAAATGTTTTCATTGTTTTCTCATGTAATTTCTGGATGTGAAATTTTATTTGTATCTAACTAGCTTTAGTCCGTTATGCATATAACATTTCATGTTATGTTTTTCTTTACGCGGTTCGTTATATTTTGGTTCTGTTGATATATGTGATTGATTGTCTATCTAAGCATTTTGAGTTTACATCTAATGTTAGGTAGCTCGTAATACCATTTGTTGAGAGTTGGAGTTACTTTTATTTTCAGTTATTGGACATTTCAAATTCACATGAGATAAAATCATTTGTCTTTCTGTCATCATAGACTTGTTCTGGAATATACAAGACTTCTTTGAGTTGTTTCAGGAAGTATTATTCTTGATTTTGTCATAGGTTTATACTTGACATAGGTAAAGTGGAGCCTATACAAATACAAAGAGACAAATCTAGCTTAGTACTACTAATCAACATAAGGTTAGTTAGTTTATTATTTATTTAATTTGTTGATTTGCGAATGAATAATGATTGCATCATTTAAATGTTGAATTCTTTGTCCATATTCATTATATCATTTCAATCTTATTCACTCATGTTTTTTTATTATTTTTTCAGTTATAGTACTAGAAAAAATTTGTTTAATTTTCATCTTGTTCTGATTCATCAATTTAAAAATATTATTTTCACAAGGTTTTGCTTAAACCTTGTAATTGTATATATATCTACTATACATAGTACTACTGTTAGTTAGGAAATTAAAATTAATGTGTTGATTGTTAGAATTATACCTTTAGTTAGTTTACATATTTTAGTTTTTTTAGGATCCTAGTTGGCTAACGGAGCTAATAAACCCGTCAGGGTATATTATCCCAAACATCTTGGTTTAATTAGATAACCCCAGTTTATATATTCCCTTGTCATTGGCGGTGTGTCATAAATGCCTATCAACAACTCCGTACACCAAACCTGTTCCCACTTTTCCTTTCTCTTGGTGAGCTCAGTCAAATTGATTTTTAATGCAGCCAAATCTGTCTGAACCTATGTCATTCCTCCCATGTCTATTGTTGGCGATGCTTCTAGATTCATTGCAATCTCTAGCTCCTCGGGTTGTGATTGTTGTTTGTGGATCTTGATTATCTTCTTGTTTCATAGGTCATTGTTTTCAACCATGTTTATACCCCATGAATACTGTACACCACAGAATATTGTATGCCCCTCCACGTGGGGGGTTGCAGGGGGGGATTTCCCCCCCTATGGGGTCTGGGGGAAAGCAGGCCCTCAAAGGAAAATTTTCCTTGTAAATTTATATTGAAATTTCATAGTAAATATGGACTGTTCATTATAAGGTCACAGATCTGACAGTAGAAGTTATGTTAGGGTTTTTTTCCCTATAAGGAAACCCTCTTTTATGAGGTAATTGTATTGTGACTATGTATCATTGCGAATATTGTATTATGAGATAGGAGACTGTGAGAGAAAGAAGAGGAAGTTACAACGGGTGTGTTGTAGGTTATATCCCTTCATTTGTTGGAAAATAATAAAGGAAGGACCTGGTAATTTCTTAGGTGGACGTAGCCCACACTGGTTGAACCACATATATCTATGTCTTTATTGTATTGTGTATCTTTTGTGTTTTATTTATGCATTTGTCTTATTTTATTGCTCCGTGATCTTGTTTTTTATAACAACAATGTAACCTTGTGTTGGATCAGGGGCCTTCGAATGTGTGTTATAACTCCATCAATAAACTACTCTTATTGTTGTTGATCCAGAATTTGGAATGTTAGTCTCCCCATTACATCCTTAAAGTGCTTATTGTAATCCCATACATAATCTATTTATACCTATTTGATCTCTTTTAGTTCAATGATGTACTACGACTCTGATTTTTGATTTTTGAACTCCTTTAATAGTTCATGCTTTATCTCTGCCAAGGTCTTGGCCTGCCCCATAGGTGCAATTCTCTATAATTTCATATACCATACCAATGCACAACCTCTAAATGTTGTTGCTGACTATGTGATTTTTATGACATCATCTTGTATGCTTTTAGTGTCCCAATCTGTTTCGCAGAAAAACAAATGTTGTTCCAGATCCTTTGATCCTACTCCCTTGAATTCAGGAAGTCTAAGTGTGTTGTCTATTCCCTCCATGTTGGTTTTTTTATTCCCTCCTCTCAGTGATGTTGGTGGACTCCAATTTTGACTCTGTGTACTACTACCACTATTCTGAATACTAGTACTCTGTAATCCTTGACTAATGATGATATATTTTGACAAGTATTCAACTTTTATCTTTGACTGTTGTGACGCACACGGGGTCATGGATTCAACACAGGATATTGTTTGAGTAGGACTTCTAGGTTCCTCTATTACTGGATTGGATTGCGACTCTTCTTCTTTTCCTCGTCCATATGATATCTCCACGATTCGGATTTGTGCACAAGTTTCACTTTCTTTCGGCTCACTATGTTGCTATTCTCTCCCAACCCCAGTCTTTTTCTTCTTATACCTTCCTCATCCATGCAATTATTGAAAATCGTACTCTTCCTATGGTATGCTACCTTCCTTCATGCTCAATCTCTTCCTTCCTCGTTCATTGCTTCCTTCTCTCAGACGATTCCCCCATCATCCTCCCGATCCCCCTATGTGCGAGAAGCCCTTTTAGTTGACGGACTTCATAATCATCATGTGGTTGTCACATAACAACATCTTTATCCATGTATTTAATGCTTGCAAGAACCTATCGCGTGGTCCTTTGAAAAAAATTATTTCTGCAACACTATATGATTGAATGCAGTCTACTGCAAATTTTATAATATAACCCCCTAATAAACTATCTAACCAAAAATAAAATCCTCAAGTAGTTGCGTTACTTACCGAATTCAGTTGTTTTATCAATTTAGGAGTTCAATTCTTTGGTGTTGTAGGACTAAACCTTCCGGTCTTCTCAACCAATCTTTCTAGCCACTCCGTTAGAATTTCTGGGAATTCGCCAAAGAAAATTTTATGCAATTCCATGAACACATACTTTTGCATCCATTTCTTGTCACTCATTCGAGGGTTCTTGTTCTCTTTTCACATGAATTCATGTTCTTTTCCTTCCAACCAATCTATGATTTATTTCTTAATCGGACTCCAAAACATTCCCTTAATCACAAATTCCCGTTCCCGACAACATAAGTATTTGTTGGGCTAAAAATGGTTTGCGCATAGGTTGTAAGACCCAAGGTTTAGTTAAATTGTGATGAAAAAACCCTCTAGTCACTGACCCTTTCAGAATCATCTGTTTGCGTAGATGAAGTCTAACCTGAGGTATCTATTGGGACTACAAGGACTAGTTTTTTATAGTAGTAAGGGAAAGGGAGGTGGAGGTGCAAATCATTGTTCCTTATCCTCTTGGCTTAAGTATATTATTGATTATTACCTAGATTAGCACAACCATGCATGAACATTGCAACATAATCAATCCATAGAATAACTCCATTCTATGAAGTATAACATCATTCATAAATGCATACAGACAAGTAAAGAACATACGACACAATATCCTCTCTAAATTCCTTATTTATTCATCTTCTTTCTTACTCACTATCTATTACATTCATGATCTTTCCATAACATTGATTCCCTTCTATGCACACTAATCTCCCAATCCCGTTACATATTTATACCCAAAACCTAGGGCTTAAAACCTTATTATTAACTATCCCAAAATAACCCCTTACAATGCATGGCATGGCCAGCTCCAGTTAACTGGCTGCTTTTCCTTCTTTTACTTCTCGTTCTTTATACAACTTTTATGTTGTTATTCTATTTATGGAAAGTAACATTGTCGTCCTTTTGCACTTCCTTCTCTCACTTGCTTTCTTTATCCTTTTGACTATGTGTTATCTCTGTCCTTATGTTACCTTCTGTGTGCTTTCTTCCTTCTGCATGATTTCCTCCTTCTGATCCCTTTCTTCCTTATGTTCCCTTCTTCATACTTAAGTTTGTTCTCCAAAATTATATTCAAAACTTCCTGTCCAACATTGTGGGTGGAAGAGGATTGTCGAACTGAGGTTAAAAGTTTTGTACCGGTCTCATACCATATAGGCAACTGGAAATGTGTCAGAAAATCCATGGAAAGAGAATTAAAATCAACAAAGGAGTTACGCGGTAGCTCAATATACCATTTGTCTACTACACCTGTAAGTTTTCTCTAAAAAAGTCTTAGACAAATGGAATCATCCATCAAAGAGTTGGAAGAACACCATAAATGGAAATTCATAACATGATTGTTAGGATCTTCCCTAGGTTTTTTGTCGAGTTTCAGGATGTCAGATGGTAATTTGGCAGGGATGGCAGTCCAAAATGGGGCATGAAGGATGGGATCATTTTTTAAGTGTGATAGATTTGGTAGATATAACGTCGCTAGGAATGGTAGATGTTGGTTAGGCTATGGATATTAGTGATAACCATATTGTGTGGGAACACTAGTAGGACCATATCTAGGTTGCGGGGAGATGAAAAAACTAGATGGTCCTCCCATATAAGGTGGCTTCCCAGGTTCTCCACCCATGTAAGGTGGTTGACCTGATTGTCGACCCATGTATAGTGGTTGTCCTGATTTTCCAGCCATGTATAGTGGTAGTCCTGGTTGTCCACCCATGTACTGTGATGGAGAAAATGGACCTCCTACATACTGATATTGACCTGATGGTCCCCCTATGTATGGTGGTGGAAGGGACTATTGCATTAGAATCATGGGGTTTACATATTGATAGGGAAAATTTCCTTGTGAAGGAATTCCCACCGGATTGGGTTGATCCCACAAAGGATTCACAAATCATGGATATGGATGTTCATGATAAAATCCAATGGTAGTAGGGATAGAAGGACTTATAGGAGAGGTTTTCCCCTATTCTTGTTGATGTTGCAACCATGTAGGGCTCCCCCCAGTAAAATGTTTCTCTGCACCTGAAGGTTTCCCCCCAACTAAACGTTTTCCTCCCATTGAAGATTTTCCTGCAAAATAGAGAGTACTAATATGTGATGTGTGCCATGGAGGCTGAGTAACTTGTGTAACAATGGTTGTGTGAAGGACTTGACTGTTGGCCATTTGACCAATGGGATGACCAAGTATGGCACTTGCTGTGTGCATGTTGGGAAAAAGTGAAGTAGGAATATGACACGACTCATGTGCGAAGGGAGATGAATGCACAAGTGGTTGAGTCAGGGTTACCCAGGTCATTGACATTTATGATAAATTAGAAGCACAAACAATATCAACTACAAGAGTTGTGGAAAAATATGAATTTCCAAGTCCTTCAAGAAAACGAAAAATCAGTGAGCTCATGCCAAAATATGGTGTAGTGGTTGAACCGGGTAGTAAATAGTAAGAAGAAAAGGCATTAGAATATCTAGTAGATGGTGGATCAGTGAGTGGTAAGCTGAATGGATCATTAAAAATAGGATTCATGTAATATGCAAGGATTTCTACGAAGGTTGTGACTGGTTCTTCAACATGTTGGCCACTTCTAGGAGTGATTCTTCTGATTTCAAAAGTGTGATTTGCGATCATTACTTCGCAAGAAATATTATGTTGAGTTTCTTGAATTTCAGGTTCAATACATTATATACTATGAAATTTATGATCCTAAGGTTGAATATGAAAGTCAAAGGAACACACTCCTATGAAAACTAAAAGAATTCAGCCAAGGAACAATAGGCTCAAGGATATTCTGAAGATGGGATATCAAGATGCCAACAAAGAAGTGAGAAGAAATTACCCCGACCTCCACATAACAAAACATCTCAGTACAAGAAACCCTCACTTTTGCGGGATCACCCTCCAAGGGTATTGATACTGTGATGCGACGTTTTCCCCAGGTACCATGGGAATCCCCCCACAATCACCTTTTTAGGTACCTAGGAAAGGCCACTAAGGTTACCAATTCACGGTCAGCCTCCATGCGGGTACAATCGATAGTTGAGACCGAACGTATGGGAAGGATATAAAATTACAAATATATTAAAGATAACTAAATACAGGTGGACCGATAATAATCTAGAGGACCCCGAACATATTTGTAGTTCACGAAGCACCGACACCATATGAAACCAGTTGTTTCTCAAGAAAAAATCCCAATATGCGCTACGATTATTTATTCTTTGGAGGGGTAATCTCCACTGGTCTCCCGCACGTGACCTCATGTTTATCCCCTGTGTGCTAGGGGGTTCCTAGCTATTCTTATATTAAATTTGGATTTGTATGTTCTTTAGTGCTCTATAGTCTGTTTAGTAGTCTTGGACAATTTACTCACTTTTCCTAGTCCAAATACCCTAATCCTGTACTACTGTTGATGTGATAAAACCAAAAAATGTTCAAGTTGATTTAGGTTGATTTTAATGTCTTTTACTCAAAGGGCTCAAGAAGATGAAACTTATGATGTGAGAGAGATTTGACTCCAATAGAATGAAAAATAATGATATGCAATTGGTTCTTTTCAATGAATTCTATGTATGGGAAGGAGAAGAGTTCTATTCTTATTAACACAAGAAAGCACTCAAAACAATGCAACTTTCAATTTTTGGGCTCAAGATAATTCCAAACTACCAAGAAAATGTTTCCGAAAACTGAAATGCACATGAAAAGCTAGTTCTTTTTTCGAACATAAACCAAAACAAATTTCCTAATGAATGAAAAAATTTCTTCGTTTGATTATGTATGCAAGGAGATATGCAAACTTTTCACTTCTTAACTTTCAGATGAAAGAGATCTATGTTTTACACAGAGAACTACGAGGAAAAAAAGAAATCAAAATTGCACTCAAAATGATGAGAATTGAAAGACAAAAAGTAGGGGATAACCTTCTCAAAAAAGAACTCAAATATGCAAAAGATAAAGAAAACAAGTACTCATGAAGATCCTCAAACAATGAGCAGCAAGAAACATAAATCACGTTGGGTGGTGGTAAGCAAAAGAGTCCTAATTATCCATAAATGAGAGATGTTGCAATCAAGACAAGAAGGCTCAATAACAAGCAACCTTTGAAAACCCTAGTTGATGAAAAATCCTAAACATCCAAGCAATATGAAATCTTTGCAAGGCGAATATCAGACAAACTCAAAGGTAGGAAGAACCAAGGGATCCTGTTAACCCAAGGGGATCACAACTAGGAGAAAATTTGCAAACTCAAGGGAGAAACATAAATGAGTGATAACTATCAAATTATCAATCAAACAAAGTCAAAGACAATCAAGGAGTCTCTAGGAAAAAATCCCCTCAATATCAGACTGAGAAAGAGAAAGCAGAAAGGGGGAAAAGCACCAAAACAAGGGGAATGAAACAAGGGGAATGGTGCCCATGTTCTAAAGGAGACAAAGCACCAGTTAGGGGAATGGATCTCTATAGGAGGATACGGGGGGACTCCATTTCGATAATGGAAGCCTCTTGTAGGATTATGGGGAGTGCCAATGAGGTATATGGTGCCTTGGTGTGAACTGCACAGGAGTGCCACAATTCCGAAAAGTTCAAAAAATTGCTCAAAAAGGATAAAAATTCAAAAAACTCAATCAATGACTCTGTGATCTCTTCAGTGAATAAGAGAGAAGGGGAAATAGATTGAAATCAAGAAAAAAAACAATATCTAATGATAGGAAAGGGATCTAAGGATGATCCAAGGAAATACTAGTCAAAGTCGATCCCCAATATGGCCACCAATTTCTATTATGAAATATTTTCCCTACTGATAGGTGAAATCTCCCTTAGATTATAGACCCCTATAAAAATACATAAACACTACAAATGGACACTAACATCCCTTTGAATTCACTTTAACCAATCAAAAAGAGAGAGGGAGAAAGGGTATGATGCACCTTGTTTCGAAGTTTGTCTTGGCTACTTCCAATCTGAGCTTGATCTCCAAACTCCCTGGCACAATTTGATACCTGCAATAGGAAACAAAGAGAAACGAATATATCCTACTCTAGTTGATTAGATCAAAAAAATACATCTACAAAGATTGAAGGAACAATTGACAAGCACATGTGAGAATACATAATCTTGAAGGAAATAGGCCATGTATATTCAAATGAGAACCCAAAGATAATACTTACAAACCATGGATGATGATGCAACACTTCTCCAAGCTCTCCTTGTCCATCCCTTGCACGAATATACCAATATCAACGGTTTGATACTTGAAATATTCTCCCTTTCACCTTGGAAAGCCTTCAATATATAGGCTTGAGAGGCACAAAAAACATGATAAAATGAGGGATATGGTTGAGGATATGGGTCCTTCAGGATTGGATCATATCCTAAAGTAAATCCCAAGCAAGAGGGTTGAACACAACTAACCCAATCTGAAGGATATGGCCCATAGAATAAGGTGGGGGAGATCCCCCCTTTTCTCCCAACAAGAATGGCTCTCCCCCCAAGTGAGAGACAGGGTGCCATTCACCAAACATGGCACCCCCTATATAGGGATAGGGGATCACCACTTCTCCCTACATATGGAAAGGGGGGCGCCACCCTTTATAAATTCTCAAAAGTAGGTCGAATTTTCCAAGGACAAAGTGTGTTTTAAACTAGAAATGATTAGTTTCCTCCTCCCATATGACTTAGGGGTGATAAACAATTGTTTTAATGATATCAAGGGGTGGTGACACTTCACAAAGTGAATTTGAAACTTGGGAAGGTCCATATGACACTTGCGATAGTGAATGTGACACTTACAGATATGCATATGTCACTTTGAGACACTTTGCGACACTTGCAACACTTAGGGTGTGAAACACAAATGTGGCATTTCTATGTGTAACACCAGGCCCTAGGTAAGTAGGTAGGTCATCTTGTTTTCCCTGCATTTGCATATTTATTTCTCATGATAGTTTAACTGCATTTCATATTCCATTTTTGTCTACTTGCATATTGATTTCATCATATTGTACACTTAGTTTATAAATTTTTGAAAAAATGCAAAATTTTTCTTTTCCAGATTAGTTGTCAGTTTTGGATTTTCATATATATGGACAAAGGGTGATAAAACCACCCCGGATTTTACAATTTTATGTTTCAGTGTAGGCACAAGTCCATCGAGAGTTGTTGTGGATCTCGTGCACTCTATGATGAGTACATGTACCCAATTAGGAGCTAGATTTTATCCCCAACTCCTAGGGATAACTAAGGATATGGTGTCTTGATGCCCTCGGGTTGCATACATGGAGTACCGAGAGACAAATTGAACAACAATGTCCACTTGCACAGACATAGACCCACCTTAACACCACAGTTCCAAGTTCATCACGATGGTATCCACCACATGAGATGGCCTATAGAAGAGATTGGATCTTGGTCCATGAGGTACAAGTCATGTATTATGGTGAGTTTCATTTCAATATTTTAGGCATTTGAGTTTGTTTCATCTATTATTGCTTTGGATTATGTAACATATGCTTGGAAATTATGCTCTTTTCCATGTTTCACTTTGGTTATTAACATTGCGCCATAGTAAGTGGGTCACCCTTGGGGATAGGTTTTCTACTGGGAGGTCCTCTTGATGAGTCATCATTCCATTCCCGACCATACTTGTCACTTTCCACACTTCATCCCCTCATATCCTTATGTTTTGGGATTTTCTGGTGTACTAACCCAAGAAGGGGTTGTCCCTCATTTCATGGGAAGAAGGGGATGAAGGCCCATAGGCTTGTAGCTGGAAAAAGATAAAATCCAATCATGAACCTTTTACATGCTCACCCAGGGATCCTAAGTAAAATGACCCGTGAAAAGTAACTAATACAAATTCCAACTAAGGTGAATCATGTGTGGGCATTGTTTTTCATGCTTAGGTAGAATCCCCACACATGTTTTCAACTTGGGGAAGCATGATATGACTAGGGTAGAGTCAAGGTGGGAAATAATTTTCATGTTTAGGTATAAGCCCCACCTGGGCTTCAACCTGGAAACATATTAAAATAATAAAAGGAAATAAATGGGCTTGGAAAAAGGTTTCATTGAAAACGAAGGTGCAAAAAACCCTCTATAAAGGCACCCATAAATGACACATTGCAACCCCTTGTATGTCATGAAACCCATTCCCAAGAGTGCTTTCCCCATCCATGTCACTTCATCCACATGAATTAGACAAATTTCCTCTCGGGAAACACTCCTAAACTTGAGGTATGATTCATCTAATAAGTCTTTTTATCAACCCTCCCATACCTAAACTTGGAAAATTGCATAGGGTCTTTGAACACTTGTTTATTTTGACGAGGTAGTTTGGATATAAATGCTTGGATGGATATTTTATTGATTTTATTTACTCATCACGATGCATTTTAATTTATATCCTTGGAGGGAATATTCATTATATTTGTAGGACCTAGTTGGTGGATAGATTTGGAAGAACAAGCCTAGATTGGGCTTCCTTGGGGCTTGAAGTCCACAGGTTGGATACGAAGGCCCATATGTCAGATGATGATTTCCTTTGGAGGCATGATATGAAACCATGGAATACCTAACCCAACCTCCTACTAGCCCAATGACTTACTCTTGGAGCCAAAACACCATACAAAGAGGGCTTGACGTCACCTAGTGTTGAGGTTGTGGTGGTAGAGTTGCTACTCATTGACACTTGGTACGATTTGGTGGGAGATGACTTGAGGAGGATATAGAGCATGAGAGGGAGGTTATAGAATCCCCAAAAAAATCAAACTTCTACTCCAATGACTTGCTCAAGGGGGCAAGATGTCACCCTTAGAGGGATGATGTCATCGTAGGGCTTCTATTATGCAATTTTTAAATTTAAATTTGAATTTTATATTATAAAGGGGAAAAGTAAGGGTTGTTGTCCCGTTACTTTGTGGTTACCCTAAGTTTTTTGGAAAAACTCTTATTAGATTTTTTTCTATAAATAGAGATCATTTATATCTCATTTGATCATATCTCTCCCATTGTGAGAAGACTACTTGGCTGAAATTTGCACCATCTTTGGGAAATTTGATCTCTCTCTCTCTCTCTCTCTCTCTCTCTCTCTCTCTCTCTCTTCTGAAAATGACTTATGGTGAAATATCTTGGTGATTTTTGGAGCTAATGTGGTGCACACCTCTTGGAGGTGTTCTCTCTTTCTTATGATTAATGGTCTTTGCTTGGTGAACTAGGGTTTTATCTTGCATCTGTTTTGAAATTGGTAAGGAAAATATGAAATTGTTAGTAATTCTTGATTATTTCATAATTGTTATTGGTTGAAACCCTAGAAGGAGTATAAGTACATACACCCTCCATTAATCTCCATCTCATTTTCTAGTTGACAAGTCATTTATTCCAAGGTCTCTAGGAGGAGTACAAGGGTGTACGCCCTCCTGGATTTACCTAAGGTTGATTTGCATGAACTAGGAAGTAAGAGGGTTTACACCCCTAGGGATATTGTGGATCTAAATCTTACTATCCAAGACTCCATTTACCCAAATTTTGAAGGCAATGATATGAATTTTGCATTGGAGAAATAAAATTACTTGCATTGGGTAACATCATTTTATGATATTTTCAAGTTGTTCAAAGTGTAATCAATTCTATATGCTATTGGCTTGCTTATGCCTTGAGGGCGTCTTATTTTTCCAAGTAACTCTTATTGATGTTATAAATTAATTATAAAACCATTAGGGTTGCAGCAAAACATCTCATAACTTTTGATTTTACCCTCTTATCAACCGCCAGAATTTGCTAAGAGTTTGCCAACATAATCTACTAGTCCTAGTGCATCTTTTGGGTGGATTCTTTGCAAGTTTTGGTGGCTTATTTTTCTGTTGTAACAACTTGTTTGATACAGAAATAAGGCTGCAAATACATCTCTGCAATACTTATCTATAAAAAAAACATACATTGATGCTAAAGTCCATGCTTTCATACTTGATTTATGCCAGTACTTGCTATCTTTTCTCTTGCACCATCTGTTAGACTTTTGGCATCTTGTTTAACAACTCTAATAATAATTTGTTTTCTGATATATATCTTTGTTGACTGCTGCAAATAGGGACAACAATATTAACTTTCTTTTCCACTTAACATATAGCTTGTATACTTTGTGTTTCTTGTGTCTTGGGCAGGTACCATCATCATCTGTAGGTAATCAAATTCTTTGGAAACCATTGACCTCTACCGAGACTCATTTTTAAGCTACTTACCATTTAGAAACTTGACCTGTAGGGGAATCCATTCATAAGTGTCATTTTCCATCTCATTTCCCCCTAGGTTCAGTCGAGATTTCCCCCTTGAGGTGGTCACTTCACCTCTAAAGTGACAGGAATACCTATCTAAGGTGACAATGGGTAGGTATTATCCTACTTGTCACTATCTTGTGGTTTGGGTAGGGATTTTCCCAACCTATAGTTTACGTGATAAAAATCACCAACCAACCTATCATGGTCACATCAACCAACCTATCACTGTCACTGTCACATCAAACTACATGTCACCATCACATCAACCAACCTATCACTATCACTTTCGTAGACATACCATCATCAACCAACTATAACCAGATCCACTCACATGGATACCAAAACCATCACCATACCATATACATCAACCATGTACCAAAACTTGTACCATATCATGTACATGAACCATGTACACAACCTATACCATACCATGTACATCAACCATGCACATTAATCATCAACCTTGTACATCAACCATGTACCAAAAAATGTACCATACCTTGTACATAAATATGTACCATACCATGTACATCAACCTATACCATACCATATACATAGACCATGTACCATGTATCCAATATGTTCTAATGTCTCAACAATATGCCTCAAGCATGTGATAACATCACCATGACATATACCAAACCAGATAACAATATAGCCAATATATACTTCTAACAATGTATCATATCATCACAAAGGTGTACCATATCTTGTACCAACACCATCAAGACATGCCTCAAGCATGTACCATAAACATACCCATCAATAACACAAGTAAAGCATAACTCAAATCATGTAGTGGACATGATACACAAAATTACATACCTGTAGCTCTTCCTCAACTTCATCAACAACGGAATAACATCTTCATCAACATTTACCTCAGTTTCGTGGGACTAGTTTTGGATTAGTCACAAACCCTAACTTTCAACAAGCATAACTCTGTACTTATAATGCATGAAGGTCTGATATTTTAACTACAGATACTCTAAGATATTTTTTCCATCTCCTTGAAATTTCAAGGTCTGAAACTTCTCAGAACAAAAGTTATAGTGAAAATGGAAAACCTTTCTGAATTTTATCCTATTCTAGAGAGAAAACTTGTACAACATGCAACATGCTCAATATTTTATATATACAAGATACTAAATGATGTTATATTTCCATTGAAAGTTGTCTCACATAATTTTGATCCTCTATGAAGAAGTTATTACTATTTTACCCGGAACACATGTTTAAGACTAGTTTCCGGACTAGTCAAAAACCCTATCTTCCACAAAGTTTATCTCCCAAAATACAATGATCTAGAAATTAAAAGTTTTACCAAAGGTACCTTGACATGTCTTCTCCACCTCTATCAATTCTAGCTATTTGAATCATTCAATAAAAAACGTTATAGCGAAAATGGTAAGATGACCTTTAAATAACATACCTTGGAACACTTCATCACAAGACTTCATCCTCCCTTGGAATTTCACCTTTCTTTATTTCATCTTCCCTCTAAAATTTTCCTCAGATCTCCTTTGTTACCTGATATAAGAATCACTTACTCACAAAGAAGATATCCAATATAATGTGTGCGCGAATGTACTTATGAGTGACTTCTTGAGGTGTATATATACTTTTTCTAAGTAACCTCTTTCCTTAACTTTAGGGATTCTTGAACTTTCTTGTTACAACAACTTTACCCATTCATTAATTACTTGAAACCAATTAGGGGATTTTTAACCCATATTGCAACCAATTAGAGGCTTCTTAACCCAACTTTGAGGCTTCCAACTTCATGACCTCATAACTCCTCAACTGTGAGGAACTACGTGACGTTCCACCTACCGTTGGAAATTGCATGATGAAGACTATCCATATATGAGTGTGTTACCTTCATTTAAACTTTAATTCATGTCATTATTCCTCAAACAAATTCATGACTCGTGACCACACCTATGGGTTTCTTGTAGACTTCTTCAAAGCGTCTTGCCGTGAGGGCCATGCTTAGAGCTACGCCATAAGGGGACCACTTTGGAGACTTCTCCAAATATACCCATCACACATGTTAACATCAATGAGAAACAATGCTTGTTGACATCAATAACAACCAATTGTCCAACAACATCAATGAAGACCAACTGTCCAACAACAATTTCACATTACTCATAAATGAACTTGTCTAAAGACCGAGTCTTCCAAATTTGATTCAAAGTTATAAGAATAAGAGTTTGATTATCCAATTTCCAACCCTCAAAGTTATCTTAATGTATGAATAAAACATGGTAAAAATACCAAGGTTGTTCTTCTTCCATTGATTCTTTGTACAAAAGAAAAAAACAAAAATTTCCTGGTAAGAAGAATCAACCAAGTCTCCTCTCAATTTCTCATGCCATGTTTAGTCTAACAGGAGTGCCTCCAATAGCACATGAGCGTGCTCCTCTCTCCTCTAGTTTTCAATCTTTCTCATGCTTCTTTTATAGCCATATGAGTTTATTTTTCTTTTCCTTGAGCTTAGGATTCAAATCTTCCATTTTCCCTACAATCCAAACAAAACAAAACAACTAAATTTTAATTCAAATCAAATATGAACTAAATCTAAATTATTAAAATAACAAAATTGAGATCTAAAAATCAAAATATGAAAACATTCTAAATATAAAACTAAAGCACAACAAAAGTAAAAAATAAAAATAAAAATAAACTAAACTCAACCAGAAAGATAAAAACTAAAACTACAGAAATCTCATCAAATCTTCCATCTGGTGTAAATTGATAATATTACCATGATATCGCTCAATCAATATATTTTATCACCACAAAATTGCAATGATTGATGACGATTTGACATGAAGGCTTAATGGAAGATATATTCTTTCTATTCTGTCCACGTGGAAGAATAATTCTTTTGGATTATTTCTATAAACTGAGGACCAATATAACTTAACAATGTCATTCCTGAAAATAATTTGGCTACAACAAATTTCAAAGCCTCATGTAACCAACCAACGTTCCTTCACATGCTTTAGCTTTAAACCCTAGTTTGTTTTCCTGGTGATCTGATTGTGTAGCATAAACATGGCGTTTCTTTCACAAGTTCATGAGATCTCTCTGTTGTGATCTGATTGATATTCCACAAGATTGAGATTATGTTGCCTTCTTGTTTTCTTGTTGGTGCCCGGGATATTTTACCCTAAACTTATGCGAACGTTTTCCTCATCAATCCTTTTACAACATTCAACATGGTGAAAAAAATGTGACCATGACACAATCAATCAAAATATTAAATTTTATAATGAATGCAACCATGACATAATCACTATAAGGATTCTAAAGTAATCACATATAATGAAATAAATGAGGAGAAAACATGGTCGAAAAAGTTCAATATTATAAAGAGTGTGGCGATGTCATGATCGACAAATTACTTCAATGTTTTAAAAGATGTGATATGCGAAGTAAATATCACTATTAAACAATAGGAGTTTCAAAATTGCAAGCAAGCCCCTGCCATAAGGAAGTGGTAATTTAAAGTGGTAGGTTGTATCTTTTGATGAAGAGAGATTGTGTTTTACGGTTATGAGTGTATTGTGTTATTTATCAAATATGTTGTTGACTAGTAAGGCTGCCACTCTGCCACATCCCTATGACACAAGTACATGGCTTCCAACTTTCACTTATTGGATGCCTTCGAAAACCAATTCAAACACCATTATCAAGGAGCATATGTAAAAGCCACGTGTATTCAAGTCACTCTTCTCAAAGATTTTGCAGGTTTTTTTAAGAAATCTCTCAGTAAGAACAAATTGAGCTTTAGGTCCTCTTTATTTCAACAGAAAAAAGTAACTTAGCTTTATTGTAGCACATAAATTCCCAAGCAACAAAACCATTTAATTCAAACACAACTATCAAGCAGGATATGTAAAATCTGTGTGTATTCAAGTCACACTTCTCCAAGTTTTTGCAAGTTTTTTAAGAAATATCTCAGTAAGAATAGATGGAGCTTCACATCCTCTTTATTTCAATGGACAAAGTAAGAACCAATGGAGCTTCGGGTCCTATTAACATTAATTCTTGTTAAGAGGGGTGGGTTGTTTTCTCCCCCTTTGAGCCCATAGCCCGAGCTGTGAAGAAGTAGGCCTAAATGTCCAACAGAAGGCATTTTGTCCAAGGATGCAGTCGTGAGCACACCGTGCAGTGCATAAAATCTCAATTTCATGCTTAAAATGTTAGTAGATGCACGACCCAGTGTACGGCGGCGAGGATCGATCGATGGAGCAAATCGTCGGTCGACGGATATTTGCGGCCGACGGAATTATGCCATGTTTAGCACAGGAATCGGGCCCGCAATCTCGCCGAAATGATCCAGGTTGTCCATCTCGAAGGAGCATGTGGCGCACGATCGGGCTCTATCGCAGCTTCATCCATCGCGACCTTGAAGCACTTTTTCTCTACAGTTGGGATCCCTGAAATGCGAAGTGTCGAAGGCATCCAGGATTCGGGCCCACAGTATCATCGAAGAAGTTCAGGTTCGTCCGATCAAGGAGGGACACATGGCGCGCCATTATGATTTATCGCCTCCTCGTCTATTGTGACTTTGAAGAACAGGAATCAACCTCCTCCCAGCCGCGAAACGTGAGATGCGAAGGCATCCAGGATTCAGGCCCACAATATCACTGAAGAAGTTCAGGGTCGTCCGATCAAGGAAGGACACGTGGCGTGCGATTGGGCTCTATTGCCACTTTTCCTATCGTGACTTTGAAGAGCAAGGATCAACTCCCTCCCATCCACGAAACGCGAAGTGCCGAAGGCGTCTAGGATTCGGGCCCACAGTATTGCCGAAGAAGTTACGGGCCATCTGATCAAGGAGGGATATGTGGCGTGCGATTATGCTCTATCACCTCCTCGCCTATCATGACTTTGAAGAACAGGAATCAACCTCCTCCCAGCCACGAAACGTGAGATGTGAAGGCGTCCAGGATTTGGGCCCACAGTATCGCTGAATAATTTCTGGGTCATCCGATCAAGGAGGGATACGTGGCATGCGGTTAGGCTCTATCACCTCTTCACCTATAATGACTTTGAAGAATACGAATCAGCCTCCTCCCAGTCCCGAAACGCGAAGTGTCGAAGGCACCTCTAGGTGCGGGCCCACAGTCATAGCACTGGGTCGTATGGAAAAGGGACAAAGAATATGAGGGATGTGCAGCCAATGTGTTCAATGACAAATGATCATGGCCGTTAGTTTTAGAGCCGATCCAACAGTTGATCCTGGAAGGTCGTTTCGCGAGATTGGGCACCAGGAAATTTGAAGGCAAGGGAAGTAGAAACTCCCGAAAGAAGAAATGTTGAAGCACCCTTGGAGTGAGGCACCAAGTCATGGCCCTGGGTTACATTGAGGGTAGTGTCAGAAGAAAGGGAAGCCAACCTCTGAGCCTTAGAGAGCAGGCACATGGTCTTCTCCTTAGGGTATCGTCTCGGCCATTCCCTGTAGAATCAGTTAATGAAAATCGAGTAGGTAGGTGAAACCTCAACTCGAGCCATAAATGGAAGGTATGGGAGGCCTGGAGCAATCAACCCATGGTACCCTTGTGTGCAGGTTCCCCCCTGCAAGAGCCATGCTGAGTTAAGGTGGCGTCTGATGAATGATTTCTATCCAGGTTTGACTGAAAAGACGCCACACCTTGGAGGTTCGAGCACGCCTCTGTTGGGCGAATTTTTCTGAGTATATATACTCAGTTTTTCTATTTTTGTAAGGATCAATGGTAGAGCAAAGCTCCCGATTATAAAGTTTTAATAGACGCTCTAGTTCTCTAGTTATGTATCTGTATGTGAGATTTCTTGTTTTATAACAGATAGCTTTCTTATCCCATCTAATTTCATCTCATACTGAGAGAGTTCATGATCGACTGATTCGCATGGATTACTGTGACTGTGTTAAGATAAAGGATTTATTGTTATGCCATTATATTCTCTAGTGTTGCCTACATTTGAGCATAAGAAGTTCTCACGTTCAAGTTTTTCTTCTATAGGTTGTTAGAAGTTCGATGCCTACAGCAGCCCTCAACTTTTCCTCACAGAAGTCTTCCTCCTATTCACCCTTACTACAACTCATTGTCTGAAGTTTAACTAAGACCTCACCTACCTGTGCATGTCTAGCCTAGTTTCAGAGTTAGAACGATATTGTTCCAAGTTTTCTTCCACTTGATCACCCTCTATAAACAAATTGTGACATAAACTGATGGGCGTCGGTGTCTTCTCCTGTTGCAATCTAGTAGTGACTTCCAATGCCAACATTTCTGGCACCATTGCCGGGGACGAAGTTGAAAAATTTCCTCGAGATTGAATGACATTGAGCCTCTGATTCTGAAGGTGAATTAGGCATCAGAGCCTTTGAAGATTTCTATTGTGCACCTGGTGACTCCATTGTGATGACTCTACTATGGAGAACTTTCCGTTTTAATAGTGGCTTTCAGAGGTAGACACATGTGGTCCCATCCACAACTGCCTCTAGCTACGCCTGAAGCTGAGCCACGGGTGAATTTCAGAAAAGGAAAGGCCCCTCGAGGAGAAACTTCCACCGCTGAACCAGGTAATTTGCCATCTCCTTCTGTAGAAACCCCTTTTTATTCTCCCCAGCTTCACAGCAGACCGTTTTCTGAAGCCTCCCGTTTCCTAAATTTTGGAAGTGTTCCTGCCGAGTTGTCTCCTCCTAGTTTTGGACTAGAGGGAGAAACCCTTGTCACTTCCCTTACCCCTGTAAACCTGTTTCCAGTATCCCCAGTTCAAGCTCCTTCCCCTCCGAGTTCTCCTCCACCTAATATCCCTATGGCAGGAGAAAATCCCCTTATGACCAGAATGGAGGCTATTATAGCTGCTAGGTATGCTCCCCTTGTGTTCTCTCAACCTCTCAATGCCCTTCCAGTGGATGGCTACCTCAAGCAGTTGCCCAAGTTTACGAGCGAAGGGGACATAGCTCCAGAAGAACACCTTGAAGCCTTCTATAGTTTTACAGACGATCATGTTATCATGCATGCAGATGTATGGATGAGGATTTTCATCCATAGTCTTGAAGGCGAGGCTAGAAAATGGTTTAGGGCCCTACCTC
>ML859031.1:15373-41190 GCA_009831015.1 Picea engelmannii | reverse complement strand
CTGATATGTATTCACATATAATTGATTATAAATGACAACAATGAGTAATGAGAAAACGCTGAATGTTAACTAAGGAGTTTTTGTGTAAGAGGGAAGTTTTGGAAAAAGATCCCCACACTCATTCACCCCCCCCTCTAAGTGTGGCAGGTGTGTCCAACACGAATATGGGAAGCAAAAAGAGTCACCGCTGAGGAAAAAAAAGTAGTGCAGTTAGAAATAACATTCAGAAACTGTGTGTTGGATTGGTAGATGAGCTTAGCGGTAAACAATCCACATGGTGTGTGGGGAAAAGTAGAAGAGATCAAGAAGGCATTGATTAAAGTGTTTCAGAGGATGAAATAAGAGGATCAATTTATTAATGAGATGATTGAGGTTAGACAAAAACCAAGAGAGTCTATATGGGACATCGATCAGAAGTTCAATACATTGAAAGGTAGACTGAAGTATCTCATTTTTGACATGCAATACAAACAATTTTTTATAAAATCTATGTTACCAAACTTCAAATATCAACTGAGACAGTGGCAATTTCAAACCCAGGAAGAGGCACTGCAAGTAGGGATGCAGTTAGAAGAGAATCAATATAAGTATTCAGATCCATCTATAGAGGAGCTAAAGGAAGACCTGAAGAACTTGACGGTGCAATTAAACAAAAATAAGACTAGGGAGAGAAGAGAAGCAATGTGGTGTACATGTGCAGATCAAAGGGACATCACAAGAATGAGCGTCCAACATTTGCACAATAACTTGAATTAGGGCTCTCAAATCCATTTCCTATAGGGGGGCTTGGGTGTGAAATATGAAAGACACATGGACATGATCCTTATCACTTCCCTATGATGCGGAAGTACAAGACGGAACCAAAGAGTACTTTCGGTAAATTATGTAAGTCAGTGGGACATGAAGAAAAAAATTGTATAACTCTAGATTTAATGAAGTAAAAAACCTCATATGCATATAGGATGCATGTTGATTTGATGGTAGGACAGACTGCACCATAATTTGGTAATGAACAACAATTTCAAGAAGTGCCAAAATTTCAGCAAACCCTGTAGTATAATCAAGCACCATAGTATCATCAATAGAACATGGATCCACAAGGGAATAGAGGAGGATTCAAAGGTAGAAAAAGAGGAGGAATGGGAAGGGGCAGAGGGCCTATTGTCTGTCATAATTTTCAAAATCAACGACATTATGCCAGAGATTGTCCTCAACCAGAAGAAACATGTATGTATTGTTTCACAACAGATCACATGACAAGAGAGTGCCTAAAGTGAATGACAAAGATCCAGGAGAAGAAGAATATAAAAAGCCAGAATATTTCGTGGATTGATGCTGAAATTAGGGATCTTGGGAGAAATATCAACATAGTGACCAGAGGAGGAGTTAATACATGAGCATATTCATAGGATAAGAAGAAGGAATCTTAGTGCTATATTCAAAAGAATACTCAGCCACAACAATAGCTTGATGCAAAGAAGGAAAAGGAAACTTTCAAGGAATCAAAGAAGGATTTTCTGAAGGAGAATGAAGACTCCACATGAAATACTGCACAGAGGTATGATACTAATATTTTTTATATGCTTCAGTCTTTGGATCACACTTATGAAGGAGAGAAAAAAGAGAAAGTAATTAACTTAAATAATTTCCTGGACTCTTTCTTTAAATTACTTAATGATAAGAATGCCATGGATTTGTTTAAAAATATGCTTTATAAATATAGCATAGAATAAGGGGTAGTAACATAACCTAAGAAGATTAATCAGGTCCATAGAAAGGAAATAACTAGCACATGGTTTAGATTGAATGCAAATATAAGAGACTTTAGTATGGGGAATGTTATACTAGACTTAGGATAAAATGTCAACATTTTTCCAATGAAAACTTGGGAAGCAATGGGAGAAACTACACTAAGGTATTCCAATATCCAATTGAAGCTAGAAAACTAGCAAAGAGTGATTCCCATAGGTATAGTTAGTAATACATGATTGGATCTAGATTGTGTGCGCACCACAACAAAATTTGAAGTAATGGGTATGGTGGATGAGTCTATACCATTTCCATCACTTTTGGGAATTGATTGGGCGTTTGACAATCATGCCATAATTTATTTAAGGAATAGGAAAATGATATTTGAAGGTCATAAATTTAGGGTAGTAGCAACCTTAGATCCCTCATATTGTGAAAGATATCTAGAACCTATTCCTGACAATGTTCTAAGGGATGGCATGAACCAATTGTATAGGAAAAATGCAAGAGAAGAAGACTATGTGAATCCAATTGCAGATGGAGTACTTAGTTGGAGGAGTATCAATTCCGATATTTCAGATTCAGATACCAAATTATAAAAATGGAAACAAATATTGTATGAAGTCTCTACTATGAGGTGCGCTATAATTACATCCCCAGTAAATGGGTTGGAACAGAAGTAAGATTGCATTCCCACATTTACTGAAGAAGAAAATTTAGAAAACTTCCTGAAAAAAGTTTGAATCAGAGGTTTTGGATAATCATAAATTACTAGTGTTGGATAGATCACTAAGGAACACACCTGAATGATGGTGGAGTGTGCATAAGGAGTTAATTCAGGACTGATATCAGTGTAAGCGATTTATGCACATAATATTTGGTAGGAGTCAACAGGATTTACAAAAGTATGATGGAAGAGGGAACCCAAGACATCATATAAATGAGTGTGTCACTAATTGGAGATTGGTACCACCAGGGGAATGGACACATTACTTTATTCATACATTAGAAGGAATACCTAGTAATTGGTACAAGGAACAGGAACTGCGCAGAGAAACTGTGAGTTGGGGCATGGTGCAAAAAAACTTTATTAATATCTTTTCATTTGAAAGTGATAATCCATGGGTGGATTTTGCATTACAGAGGATGAAAAGGAAGATATTTGAAGAATACAGGGTAGATACAGTGAAAATAGATAGAGATTACAACAAATAAACACGTGAACAACTAGTTTATTGTTATCAGGTCATAGAAGATGAGGAAATAGAAGACAACCCATGTGACATATAGATAGTAGAAGGGGAAAGATAAAGAGAGTTGCAAGGACCTTTGTTACAATCAGAAGAATTTACAACACTAATGAATATTAAAAAGTTCAATATTGGGACTGAAGAGAAGCCCAATATAGCCAACATTGGAGATTACTGGGATAGTGAGACAATGGAAAATATAACTGAATTACTACGCAAGTATAGTAACTTAGTCAAATCCACATTTTTATAGATGAAAGGGGTAGAAGGAGAACTTGGAGAAATAAAGATACCCCTCATACCATATGCAAGGCTAGTTAGACAAAGACCATACATATTAAACCCCATCTATAAGAAGAATGTTAAGGAAAAACTTGATGTAATGCTAGAGTCAGGAATCATAGAGCCTGTGGAAGAATTAGAGTGGATTATCCCAATGGTGGTAGAGGAAAAGAAGAATCGAGGGATTAGGATATATGTGGATTTGAGAAATTTAAATGATGCATGCATGCATGATTCTTTTCCTACTCCAGTTACAGATGAAGTTTTAGAGAATGTGGGAGGACAAGAAGTCTACTCCTTCACATATGGATTTTCAGGTTACCATTGGAGGCCATACTCAATTAGAATATTATACTCCTCCCAGGAGTCATTTGAGCACTCTTGAGGGATTCTCTAGTAATATATCGCACCTGGGTAGGTTTTCTATGATATTTTCCAAGATCCCTCTCATTTTTCAACTCTTCTCATTTCTTTTTCCTTTTATCCCATTCTAGTTTTTTGAATCTCCACTGATGGGTTATGAATCTATGCTTGACATGCATACTTCTCATTTGAATTAGTTATATTTCTCTCAAGTTGTGACATTTTTTACTTAGGTGTGGTTCGAATTCAATTCATCTTTTATGTTTGAATGCAACTTCTACCTATCTCCTCCCACAAATCATCCAACTCCCCGACATTAACCTAAATTACTAGTGGTGGATAGATTCCATGGTCATTTATTGTATGCTCATTACTTTAAGAATTAATCCCAATATTCTCTAGTACATTTAAATTTAGGTTTCAACGACACTTCCCACTTATCTTATCTCTTGCGCTAGTTGGAATTTGGAGGGGGATATTTCAAGGTGGGTCAGTACTCAACAATGTCAATGACTAGTTTGTCTAAGAGGAATTTATACAATAGGGAGGGGACAATGCAAAGGAATTTGTCGTGTAATTCTATATAGATTTTTTTTATTGATGGTTTGAATTGGAACTCTATCTTCAACTGCTTGATATTTGATGTAATATTCAACAACCTTCTCAGCCCACTCATTTATGTTTTTTCTTCCTCCGTTTATGATATTTTGCATCAAATTCTCACCGGAAGTTGGTCTATCCATTAAACTGATTGAGATATGTGGAAAATTATTCTAGAATCGCTTCTACAAATCATTCGTAGGTTTCTGAGAAAAAATGAGCATGTTCTTCAGTGAGCGTCAATCAATTTATTCTTGCATATATATTTATGTAATTCATAGTCTTATGCTCCCACTATTCTGGTATGTATTCCGAAGTTAACATTTATGTGTGCTTTTGTTGGACATGCCAAATTTTAGAACTACCGAAAATGAAATGAATATTGTAGTCTAGAGGAAAGTACGAGAAGATTACCTACAGATCCTTACAAAAATCATTATACACTACAACACTATATACAATATCACAAAAAAATATAGAAGAGAATACACAAATGGGGGAGAACCATCAATATATTTTATTATATATGAGTCAAGAACAACCTTTGTCTTTCCATTACATGATAGTTTATATATATGTGTGTTATACATTTACCAGTTGGTTACATTCCTTAAGTGGTAGGTTGACAGTAGTTGTCTATTCAAATGACTTCCTAATCGACTACTATAGTTGACTTGTCTAGTCAGCTTGATGGTCTATTCGGCGAGGCCGACTAGCCCCTACAACAATCTCTTTCACATAGTTCCAAAATATGATATTTTTTATTCTAAGAACCTCCATGTAGTAACTTGCTCGAGAGTTGGTAGATAATTTTTTCCAAAACCACCAAATCGACAAAGAGGAGGTCAAAATACATATCCTAAACCTAAATATAAAGAAAAAATAATGAGTGAAGCAATGAAATTATTTAAAAATATTGACCATACAAAACCAACAACAGAGGACATGAGAATATTTTAGAAACTATGCTAGATGGATTTATGCAATTATTGAAAGAGAAACAGTCAATTGGTCAGTTGATCAAGTTACTGAGAATTTTGAGAGACTATAATTAAGATTCAATTCTAATAAAAAGTGTTCTCCAGTTATCACAAGAAAGAAAAAAAAAAAACTTTGACCCACAAGTCAAGATTGAAGTCGACTGACATTTGATAGAACAAGTCATAGTCAACTTTGGATCTCAAGAAAATATTATACCAAGAGAAACATGCATTTGAATCAAGAAACCCGTGCTTGAGCCTACAATTAATTTCCTTAAGTTAGGAGATCAGAGGTTCATTGAACCAATTGCAATCCTTAAAAGTGTAATAACATCTATAATGGGAATCGTGATGTGAGTCAATTTCGAAGTAATCAATTTGGTTGAAAGAATTCCTTCCTACCCTGCATAAGTTAGATGATATTGTGTCAGAATATGAAAGATATAATATCACTCGAGAGAGATAAAATCAAGTTGAAAAGGAAGTGGAAAAAAATCATAATCCAGCTCTATCCAAAAGAAGGAAAACCATGGGTCGAGACATGGGACAAAGCTCACAAAGCCTGATATCTATACCAATAAATGAATGAGAAAAAGGATATTGTTGAGATAAATAGAGAGGGATAAATCCTCTTCAGGTCTCCTTTTTCAATAGGCCAAAACTCATATCCTTAATTATACAATTGGGAAATGGAAAATTATGAAGCATGAGCCAATGAGTGTTGGTCAATAGATGTGATGCCAATACGATGATCCAAAGCATGCTTCTCAGTACAAACAATACCTATTATGGATTAAATAAATCTCAATAAGACACAAACACTAATTCTAACACATTTATAGATAAAGAAACCTTTGTGTAGTGAACGTGTTGGCGTAGACCAATTTTGGGAAAAATCAAATAAGTTTTGAAGAAATTAAAGTAGCATCGGAAAACAGTGGAGCATGCCGAAAATAGAGGAAAAGCAACATCGAAAATAAGGTAAAACCTATGATGAGAAAATAAATTAGAAAGTGGAAAAACTATTGTAGAGAAGTTGAAAAGTGGACAAGTGTCGACTTGGAGAAGTAATTGGATTGAGGACCAACCGAGATTAAGTCAAGGAGAAATTAGACAAACCTAATCTACTTAGGGATAGGGTTTTTGTAAGGAATATGTCCCAGTTTTGTATAAGTAGAATGTATTAGGACAATGAGGGTGTTGTCCTTTATTTGGTTAGTAGGTTCTTGTTGTCCGTTTTGGTTGGCATATGTATTGTTCAGATTGTAATAAGTTTTTTTGGTTGAGTAGAAGGTCTTGTTGAGAGACTTGTGCGATCTGTGGAGATAGAATGTAATGGTGGAAGAGTTGGACAGTGAAAAACACATGATTTGCAAAGAATATGAATAAAGATCCCAAGCGACAAATATTTGTGGATGTAGCCCCAGGGGGGGTGAACCATAGTATATATGTGTCTATATGCAATGTCTTATGTTTTAATTTACATTAATGAGTTTTCATAATGAAAATGTTATATGATAAAGGAATGAACATTGCACAGTAAGAACAAGCTAATGGAATATGCAGAAGAGAACTAAATAAATGAATGTTATAGCTAGTGTTTAGATCATAATATTGGGTTAAAGTTGATAAATACTTGTCATTGAACACATGTGGCTATAATGGTTGATAAATTCCTACTATAATAGTGGTGACATTGATCTGGAAATAATATATAATGACAATTTGAAGGTTAACAATAAGTAGGTTAAATTCCTCTGAGATATACACATCCCATCCCCGGGTTGTAGACATCTAAGTCCTGCAACCACTCACAGAATCCATATCGGGTGAGACTGCGCAGTGCACTCTATGCATTTTTTTGCCTTGTGATATCCATAAGGGCCGATGGTAGAAGGGTTTGTTGGTAATATTGTAGTTAGAACCTATGCCAACCCATAGAAAGCCAACAATGGTTCCATTGCTAGTTGGAACTCAGAAGATTAGATCAGGAGGGATGTATAAAAAATTATAGCATGAGGGCTTAAGAAAGATAATGTTTTGAGGTTGGAACCCCACGAAAGCGGAGATTGAAATATGGTTGGTAGTTCAGGAATTAGATTTTTCCCACAAAGATAATAGAAGCTCTAGGTTTAAGCCAAGAGTAGTTGGAGAGATATGTATTCAATGAAATACATGAGAGTTTCTTTAGTGAGTTTCTGATGCTATTGCAGGAGTTGATAAAATGGTTGAAATATACCCATCCGAAAAAGAGAGTTATATCAATGGAGTGGATAGAAGAAAGTATTACACGGTTGAAAAGGGTGAATAACGAATTCACACACACAGTTGATTTTTGGCTAGACAACATTGAAGTGGGGTATATCACTGAGTTTGTAGTAGATACATCGATGTATTAAAGTGTATCATAGAAAGAGTTTATGAAGGTTCCAAGGGGAAGGTACATCGGATCATTGTACACTTCGATAAAGAGATTATTTCATGATAACGGGGTATTAATTATGGCATTAGACAACTAAACTATCCTACGTGCATGGGGGAGTTAGGGGAAACACTGAGGAAGGTCTGAGATACCGAGAAATGGATAGAGAAGAGTGCAATAAAGAGAAATATATCATTATTATGGACCAAAAGGAGATCCAGGAAATTATGCAGAACACAGGTATGTCATGTAGAGGAAGACCCTACCAGTATAAGCTCAATAGGAAGAAAAGAGTAGTAGATGAGACGGAAGGCTTAAAGAGTGATGAAGAAGTGGTTGAGGATATTCGTGATGTGGAGAATATTGAAGAAATATTTCATCCCACATATGATAGAAATAATATATGAGCGAGACTAATGATGAAGTATATACCCCTGTCAAGATATGAATCAGTGTAGAACCTACAACCCCATGTATGACTAACACATCAACAAAGAAATAGTTTACTATAGAACAAGTGATCGATGATCAGAGGAATCTAGGAGATGATAATAGAAGTGAGGGTACAAGTGGAATTATTGGTAGTAGTATAGGTACTGGTACAAGTGGAAGTACCAGTAGGAATACTAGTGGGAGCTCAAGTCAGAACAACAATACACAGACAGTAGTACCACACATAGAATGTACAACACATTCAACAATGGTAGGCATAGATCCGATGATAATATTACCATAGTTTCATGGGGATGGATCAAAAAACCCATAGAAGCACCTATTCATGTGTGAGAAAATATGGGAATAAAAAAGAGTCACTGATGAGGCAGCAAAATTAGCGCAGTTAGAATTTTTTTTTTTGAAACCACATGTTGGATTTGTACATGAACTTAACAGTGAAAAATCCATAGGATGCAATGGGAACAATAGAAAATATCAATAAGGAACTGATCAAGGAGTTTCAGAGGCCAAAATTAGAGGATCAATTTATAAATGAGGTGATTGAGGTTAGACAAAATCCAGGAGAGTCTGTATGGGACATCGATCAGAAGTTCAAGACATTGAAAGGTAAACTGAAGTATCCAATTTATGACATGGAAAACATATAATTGTTTATAAACTCTTTGTTACTACACTTCAAATATCCACCAAGACAACAAAAATTTCAAACCCATGCAGAGGCACTGCAAGAAATTATGAAGTTAGAAGAGAATCAGTATAAGCAGTCTGATCCAGCTATAGAGGAGCTGATGGAAGGTCTGAAGAACTTAACAGTGCAATTAAACCAATATAATACTAGGGATAAAATATAAGAAATATGGTGTACCCTGTGCATATCATAGGGACATCACAAGAATGAGTGTCTGACATTTGTGCAGTACCTAGGAATAGGGATGAAAAATACATTTCCTAAAGGAGGGCCTTGGTGTGAAATATGAAAGACACATGGGAATGATCCTTATCACTTCCCTATGATGCATAGGTAAAAGATGGAACCAAAGAGTAATTTATATAACTTTTGTAAGTCAGTGGGACATGAAGAAAAAATTTGTAGAACTTTGGAGTTAATGAAGGAAATAACCTCAGATGCATATAGGATGCAGGATGAGTTGATGGCAGGACATACTTCACCATAGTTTGGTAATGAACAACAATTTCAGGTAGTGCCACAATTTCAGGAAACCCCGTAGTATAATCATACACCACGGTCTCATCAACTGAACATGGATCCACATGGAAATAGAGGAGGATTCAGAGGCATAGGAAAATGAGTAATGAGAAGAGGAAGAGGGCCTATTATCTGCCATAATTTTCAACAACAAGGACACCATGCTAGAGATTGTCCTCAACCAACATCAACATGTATGTACTGTTATGCATCAGATCACACTGCATCCCGCACATCTATCCTGTCTGGGTTCATTCCGTGCAACACATCTTGTGGTGCGTTTGCTCATTTTCATCATTCCGTCCACCTCGCCCCTCTCGAGATGTCTCTATCTATCTATTTCCTCTCCCTTTTCTCTTCATGCAAGCTGTGGAATAGTTGAAGTTTCACTCTTATCGGCCTGGTAAATCACTGGCAGCACTATTGATGGCATGAAAGAAGAGTTCTTGAAGTTAATGTCGAATATCCAGAAGAAGAGGAATCTAAAAAACCAGAATGTTCAGTGGATTTCTACAGATATAAGGGAGCCTAGGAGAAAAGTCAACATAGTGACTATATGAGGAGTTAATACAGAAGCAGATGCACGTGATCAAAAGAAGGAATTTTAGTGTTGGATTCAGAAGAACACTCGGCCACAACAATAGTTTGATGCAAAGAAGGAAAATGAAACTTTCAAAGAAGAAAATAAGTAATTTCTGAAGGAGAATGAAGCCTCCACATGAAAAACTATGAAGAGGTATGATAGTCCTATTTTTGATATGCCTGAGACTTTGGATCATACTTACAAAGGAGATAAAACATATAAAGTAAGTAACTTAAAGAATTTCCTTGAATCTTTCTTTAAATTACTTAATCATAAGAATGCCATGGATTTTTTTTTAAATATGCTTGACAAATATAACATAGAAGAAGGGGTAGGAACAAAACATAAGAAGATTAATTAGGCCCATAGAAAGAAAAGAACTAGTAGATAGTTCATATTGAATGAAAATATATAAGACTTTAGTATGGGGAGTGTTATCCTAGAGTTAGGATCAAATGTCAACATTTTTCCCAAGAAAACTTGGGAAGCAATGGGAGAAGCTACACTAGGGTATTCCAATATCCAATTGAAGCTAAAAAACCAACAAAGACTGATTCCCATATGTATATTGAAGAATACAACACTGGATCTAGATGGTGTGTGTACCATAACAAACTTTGAAGTAATAGATATGGTGGATGAGTCTATGCCATTTCCAACACTTTTGGGAATTGATTTAGCATTTGACAATCATACCATAATTAATTTAAAGACTAGAAAAATGATATTTGAAGCTGTGAACTTTAGGGTAGTATCACCCTTATATCCCTTAGATTGTGAAAGATATGTAGAACCTATGCCTGACAATGTTCTAGGGGATGATGTGAAACAGTTGTATAGGACTACTGCATGAGAAGAATACTATGTGAATCCAACTATAGACGGAGTACTCAGTTGGAGGAGTATCAATTATGATATCTCATATTCAGATGTTGGAGTAGAAAAATGGCAGCAAAGATTTCATTAAGTATCTACTAGGATGTGCGTCAAAATTACACGCATAGTAAGATGGGTTGGAACAGAAGTAACACAATTTCCCACATTTACTGAAGAAGACAATTTAGAAAACTTTCTGACAAAGTTTGAACCATAGGTTTTGGCTAATCATAGATTACTAGTGTTGGATATAGCACTATGGGACACACCTGTATGATGGTGGGGTACACATAAGGAGGTAATTCGGGACTGGTATCTTTGTAAGAGATTGATGCGCATACGATTTGGTAGGAGTTAAAAGGATAGACCTTTACAAAAGTATAATGGAAGAGGGAATCTAAGACATCATATAAATGATTGTGTCACTAGATGCATATTGGTACCACCAGGGGAATGAACGCATTACTTTGTTCATACATTAGAAGGAATACCTAGCAATTGGTACAAGGAACAAGAATTGCGCAGAGAAACTGTGAGTTGGGGCACAGTGCAACAAAACTTTATTAATACCTTTGGGTTTGAAAGTGAGAATCCATGGGTGGATTTCGAATTATAGAGGATGAAAATGAAGATATTTGAATAATATGGGGTAGATATAGTGACATTAGACAAAAATTAAAGAAAATAAACACTTGAACAACCAGTTTACTGCTATCAAGTCGCAGGGGATGAGGAAATAGAAGACAACCCACGTGATATATAGATAGTATAAGGGGAAGGAGAAACAGGGTTGGAAGGACCTCTATTACAATCAAAATAATTTACTTCACCAATTAAGATTAAAAGGGTAAATATTGGGATTGAGGAGAATCCCAAGATAGACAACATTGGAGATTACTAGGATAGTGTGACAATGGAAAAGATAATTGAATTATTGTGTGAGTATAATGACTTATTCCCTACCACATTTTCAAAGATTATAGGGGTAGCAGGAGAACTTGGATAAATGAAGATACCTCTCAGACCATATGTAAGGCTAGTTATATAGAGACCATATAGATTAAACCCCATCTATAAGGAAAAGGTTAAGGAAGAACTTGGAAAAATGCTAGAGTCAGGAATCATAGAGCCTATGCAAGAATCAGAGTGGATTAACCCAATGGTGGTCCAGGAAAAGAAGACCAGAGGGATTAGGATATGTGTGGATCTAAGAAATTTAAATGATGCATGCATGCATTATCCTTTTCCTACTCCATTTACACATCAATTTTTAGAGAATGTGGGAGGACATGAAGTCTAATCCTTGGAGACATTGTATGAAAATAGGGCTTGATAGTAGACCCTACAAAGATTGTTTTTATTGTCAATTTACCACCACCAAAGTCAGTGTGCCAGTTGAGAGAAACATTGGGCCACAAAAGGTACTACAAGAAATTTATAAAGGGATATTCAAATCATATCCCACCCATGGCGAAGTTACTAAAGAAAGACATTAGGTTTCAATGGAATGATGAATGCCAAGATATCTTGGACATATTGAAGGAGAATATGGTGACAACAACAATTTTGAGCTTTCTAGATTGGACAAAAGAATTTCATGTGCATGTGGATGCTTCATCCATTTCACATGGATCCATATTGGCACAACCATGTGAAGGAGACATTGATCACCCAATATTGTTTGCTAGTAGAAAGTTATCTAAGTCTAGGAAGAACTATAATCCTATAGAAAGGGAAGGTCTGGCTATGGTATATTCCTTACAGAAGTTCAAACATTATTTATTTGTTCAACATTTTAATATGTTTACAGATCATTCTCCTTTTAATTATCTAGTTAACAAGAAAGTGTTCGGGGGAAGGATCTGTAGATGGTTTTTATTATTTCAGTAATATGATTTTTAAATCATAGTAAAACCAGTGAAATTGAATGCAGGACCAGATCATCTGTCAAGAATTACTAATGGAGAGAAACCCAAGAACTTGGAGGAGAATTTTCCTGATGCTAACTTATTTTCTGTTTAGATTCGTGATGATTGTTTTGCTAACATTGTTGGATTTTTTAGCACTGGAATGGCTCCTAAGGAATTTATTTTCGGACAGAAAAAACACTTGGTACTGTGCACTGCAGACTATTCATTGATTGCAGGTCATTTAGACAAGTTAGATTGAAATGGAATTCTGAGAAATGAACGCTCCATGGTATTAGAAGAAGCACATGAAGGAATAGTTGAAGGGAATTATGCAGGAAATCCTAAAACACAGAAGGTGTTGGGAGCAGGATTATGGTGGCTTATAATACATAAGGACACAAAGGAACATTTTCAGACCCATGATCTTTGTCAGAGGGAGGGGAAACCATACATACGGGATGAAATGTCACTTATGCCCAAAGTAACTTTACAAGTTTTTGATAAATGGGTTGTGGATTTCATTGGACTGATCAATCAACCAGTAAGGAGGTCAGGAGACAGATACATCATCACTGTGACAAAATATATAACCATATGGGAAGAAGCAACCCCAGTGAGGGATTGTAATAGAAAAAATACAATGTTGTTTCTCTTTAAGAACATGGTGACCAGATTTGGATGTCCTAGAATTTTGTTGAATGATCATGGATGTAACGTCCCCAACCACCAACCTCTGTGAAAATTTCATGCATTTATACCAATTTCTAATGCCACCAACCACGTAGGTCAGGGAATGCTACCTCGTAGAACTAACAGTTATCATCTTCATATAAATATAAGAATAAACAGACAACATATTCTGATAATACACATACTAATGTGTAAATAACAATAAAATCATGCATATAGTATTCTTAGGAAAAACCCATAAATATAACAACATATAAAAATACACAACATGCAAATAAACAAAGGATGGGTACTTATATTTTAATTTAAGTACATCCACTAAGTCTAGACCATCCACAAACCTCCCAACCATAAACCACTATGCTCATCACTCTCAGTAGGAAGTCACCCCTGAGATGGGACTAAACTCCACTGGGCAAGGGATTCCTAGGCTAGGCAGGGACAATAGGAAGTTGCATAGCACATCAAAAAGTGTTTCCTCTAAGCAATCACTTACTCCAAAATCTCATAGACTCTCACTCCCCACATGCCTGTCCCATCCTATGAGTGTACACCTTCACTGTCACACAATCCATTGGCTGCTACACCTCCCTTCCCTTGGGATTCAACAACAGGACAGATCAGGAATTATCAGATCTTAGTAGATTCTACTGGACTCCCTCCAGGAATACTCACTTCCTTAGTACACTATCTCACCTAGAGAGAGTTTCTCATAGGCCTGACAACCTTCTTCTTATATCCACGGGCCTTACAACCCATTTCATCACTCTTGCCTCCTCAACACACGGGCATGGTAATGGAAGCACAAAAATTGGGTGTGGGGAAGGGTACTGATAGGAAAAAATGTAGAAAACCCCCAAGGCCACAAGTGTAACAGGGGTTTCAATTCGATTCTGTTGTATAGTTTCGGTGTGGTTCAAGAATTCAACAATCATGGATCAAGGACTCACTGCGTGTTTTTTCAATGTCTACGTGAATGGGGAAAACCATGGCCAGATGGGAGAGAATGGTGAATGGGCCGCCATAAAATTGCATGTTGTTTGGATGACACTTGGCTCTCTAGGAGCACATTCCTTTCCACTTGGAACTTGTTCCCCTTCCCAAAATAACTTAGGATAAATTAATATCCTCTTTACAACCCTTTAAAATAATAATTATATATTATTCTCTTGGTTTTAAGATCTTATGATTAGCAATTTTTCCTCAATCTCTTAGCCTCCTCCCTTGACCAAACTAGTGGAAGTTCATTCCCCCATAATGCTTTCTCTGTGGTCGATCTACATGCAACAATGTGTTTTTATTAATAATCTGCATAATTACATATACAAAAACTAGGCCCACTAGCCTTAGCATCTAGGATCTCCAACCTAATAAACACATAATCCTCCTAGTTTATAACACTTGGCTCACCAGCCTACAAAACATGTTACAATTTATGATTACAATCGGGGCTTGTCCTTGGGATATCACAATCTCCTCCCCTTATTTTTTCACTTTCCTTTGTGCAACTTTTTTATACATATACAATTCAAAAATTCTTCAAAAATTTCTAATCTTTAGCTATTGGAAGCCTATTATCCACCTGGTTCTCTACATTCAAGCACCAATTCTGACATTCATACTGCAACTAAAATTCAATTTCTATATTCCATAGACTTTCTTCAGGAAAGCATTCAACTCATTTTTCCTTATTACATGCTTCAGATAAAACTTATTGAAATCATTGATTGGTTGTAGATCCACAACGTTTCACCCAGCCTTAAATATCATTGTTGATAAACTCTCAAAAGGGATATGACTCCACAAACATAAACACTCTTCTCATACACCTATTCATTCAGAGGAAATATTAGAACATACATGGAATATATATACAGGAGATTCTAATAACATTATAACCTGTATACATGATACATACCATACAATGAATAGAGAATTGATACTTATCTTCTGATTGAGAATACATTTCACCCCTGAGTAAGTTTATGACTCCATAAGGGAAATGGCTTCCCAAGATAGCCATGGTCCATAATCCATATCAACATGGTCTAGGCCAAGGCACCAAACCTTAGCACAACTACAACCAACGGTCTCTCATTCGCCACATGCCTGTCTCACCCCAGGAGTGTACACCTTCATTGTCACACAATCCATCGACTACTACAACTCCCTTTCCAGGGGCTTCAACAATAGGTTAGATCAGGAAGTCTCAGATCACTGTGTCTCCAGGAGTTCCAACTTCCCTCATAGGTCTCCAGGTACCCTCCAAGCCTCATATTGGGGAACCTATCCCCACACTTGTCCCTCCAAGGCTCCATCCTTCTCCAAGGCAGTCCAAGAAGAAGTGTACACACACCCAGATCCACCGGCGATCCACAATGTAAGATTTCTTGTCTCCAATCAACATCTTCCCTCAACTAATCTTTGTATTCAACATTCCAAATTTAATCAATATCATCTCATTCGCATCACCCACATGCATTTATCATGAGAGAACATAAAATAATTCATTTAGGAACTCAAACTGAATTCATAAGGAATTTCAACTTTTCCAAATTATGAAATTCTATTTTATAATTTTTCATGCCTGTCACAATAGTAGGAAGGTAGTCTTCCTTGTGGTTTTCAGCAAGCACCGTGTTGAATACCATTTTTCTTTCAATGCTTCTATCTTGCATTCAAACAAAAAATTGTCAGGATTTCTTGTACATCATATTTTCATTGCAATATGTACAAAACCTTATGCAGTGATCTTAGAATTTCCTGCACCTAGCAATTCAATCACAATTACCAAACAATTTTATTTATTTTTAGATAGAATGAATTATTATAGTATCATTCTATGCATACGGTTGTTCATAATTAATATCAGTAAATTCATTACTTCTTTTTCTGAATAGAAAATTTCTTGTAGTCAATGCTTATGTGAATACTTGACTTGCAACTTTCTTGTTGCAATGTCTAACAACTCCTGAAATATTATTAACTCCATGAGTTAGCAACATTTTAGCCGTTAGTATAATTATTTCGATGCAATAATATATATGCATGTACTTACAAAACACATTCAACAAATTCATTCAAGTTTACAATTCTATCACTTACTTTGCATGAGTGCAATTCTCAATGCATACTTATTCAATGAACCTCACATTGAATTAGATAATGCTCCTTATCTTAGTCATGTATCTCACCATCCATAAGTTGGAATTGTAGCCAATGTCTTGACACATTCTCCACACACTTCCTATTGTATTCCAAATTAATTGGATGCCTTCCTTTTTGACCCGAACACTACACCAAGAATATAATTATGTGGCATTCATTATTGTTAGAAAAAAGGTTGTAGTCCAGGTTTTATTTAAAGGTAGGAAGATTTTGGTACCTGTGTGGTTCATAACCTTTCCATATCCATACTTTTTTATATCCAACCATGCCCTAGTCTCATACCTGACTAGATTTACTGGCATTCATTCCTATAACAAGTCCTTATCTTTTATGTATTTCGTGATTACCCCATAACCAAATTAACATGACATTCTACTATGTCAGTGTGTGCATTCAAAAAGATAAGAAGATTTGAATTAATACATGCCTGCAGCCTTTACCACATCTAATGGTATGCATTCAAATAATATAATCATAGGAAAGACTTCATCACAAGTTCCAAATCAAACTAATAGCCTACAGTCCCTCATTCCCCACATGACTGTCCCAACCCAGGAAGTTTTCCCCTTCTCTACTCAAAATTCCCTCGGCTGCCCCACTTCCTTTCTGGGTTTCAGCAATAGGCCAGACAGGAAGTCTCAGACCTGTAGCTGCAGTTTATCACCTTCATAAATAAATTCCCAGCAATTCTCTCACCTTGAGAGATTTCTCACGGGCCTGACAACCTGCCTCTTCAATATCCCATGGGTCTAACAACCCGCTTCTTTAGTCCAGTTCCCAAGATAAACAAGTACACAAACAAATATGGGTACATATATAGGTTCAGGTACAATGACAAGAAGGTACAGAGGACAACTAACTGAGTGAGTGAATGATCATCGAATGATTGAATGGATGACTGAATGATGGAAGGGCTCCAAAAATGAACTAAGTCCCAACTATATGTATGCATGTTCCCAACTTGACACTTGTCATGTTGGGAACTACTTTGGCCCACTTGTCCCCATCCTTGGAACTTAGGATAAAAATAATTTTCCATATTTTATGATTTAAGGAATATTAATATAATATTCTCTTTTTGGCTTAAGCTCCCTAGCTTAGCCCTTTTTCTTAACTTTTATCCCCCCCTTTCCCTAACTAGTGGAGTTTAGTTCCCCATAATCTTTTCTCATGGTCGGTTTGCACGCAACGATGTATTTTATATTAACGATGAGACATATACAAAAATAGGCTCACTAGCCTTTAATATCTAGGCTCTCATGGCCTAATCATCACAAAACTGGATCACCAGCCTATAAAACATAGCATATACACAAAGGCTCCCTGGCCTCAAAACTATGCGTACTTAAGTTGTTTCACGCGGTATCTTAGAATGTGCACACTTCATCATTTTACTGTGCAATACATGCGCGTACTACACCATGGAATATGCATGCCAAAAAGATATAAAAAAACTCACCAACTTAAGTACATTATTACATTTACAGTTGGGGTTCAACCTAGGGATATTACAATCATCAAAAACACTTGCAAACATGAAAGAATTCTCTCTTTATCGCTGTCCCAACAAGCCATAACATACTTGCTACCACATAAATTGCAACAATTTCTTCCCCCCTATAAAACTTTTCCTTGCTGATCCCATAAGTCTTCAATTATTCTTGAATTCTTGAATCTTCTTTTTCTCTCATTGTAATCACCATGCATGATTATTTCTACCCTGAGCACTTTCCATCCAAATCACTCTTAGCTACCTTTTCATTTCCATCCAAATATTAATGTTGACATTAACCTTCAACTTTTATTTGTTTTCTAGATCCATCTATTCCAACTCATACTTGGATGAATTATACTTCCAATCATGTTGTCTTATAGACTTTGGATATTCAACATCCATTTTCTTTTCGAACTGAAGTACTTCATCCCTTTTCTGAATGAATACTTTAGTATTTGAGTTTTCTTACTATTCTCTTATCCTTTGCTACTAGCCTCAAAATTGGCCTGCATAGGAAATATCTAGCATATTGTAAGGATGCACATATACCTCCTTTGCTAGCTGCATAGAATTAATTAAAAGTACTTAATACTTCTTTTAATTTACCATCATAATTTTAATGTTATCACATAAACTTGTCAAACCTCAAGGGTTCTTGGTTTCTACCTAAGTCTGTATTTTTTCTTGGCTCTCCTCCTTTTGCAGACCTAATTGTAAGTTTTCCTCTTGGCTTGTAGTTTTTATTTTGTCTTCCTTTCATCTGTTTGATTGACCTATTTTCTCTAAAGACTGATCATTTCTCTCTCGACCACTGTCATTGATCATTCATTTTCCCAAGCCCTTATTCAGTCGTCTAGGTCATTGTTCACATAAATCATAGCCATTAGCACAAGCGTAGCACTTAGAATGGGCTAGTATGGACTTAAATCAAGCAAACGAGCAAGATCATCTTTCAACAACATAAATTCATTAGGAATATCAAATTGACGACCATCGAGCGATTGGGATCATAGAGTTGCATGAAGTATAGCATCATAGTTTTGAAATCGCGAGGCCAATCCTAGTCGTTGATCCTGGGAAGGACACATGGTGCAAGATTAGCATTTCGATGACTCGCATAATGGAGAAGTCAAAGGGAAAATCCATGGGGACTCATGAAATAATGATTTCTCATTTTGAGGGTTTCAACATGGAGCAAGGCATGAAGCCCTGTGTCCCAAAATGTCGATATTCTTCTAGGTCGTCCGATTAGGGGAGACGCATGACACCTGATCCAAGGGATATCGATTTCGTGACTTAGAGGTTTGAGCCTGGAGCACAACATGAGTTCGTGAAATGAGAAATCGCGATGCTCCTAAGAGTTGGGCCCATGATCATAGAGCCCGGTCATATAGAAGTAGGGCTATAAAGCAAGGGGACACATGTCATCTGATCTGTCGGTCTAAAGTTCCCATCGAGCACTGGGCGACTGAGGTTGTTCAAATAAATGATCATGGCTGTCAAGGTCAAAGAGAATCCGACCATCGATCTAGATGGGTCATTTAGTGGGATAAATAATTGGGATATTTGAAATTAAGGGTACTGAAGACTCCTGACAGGTGAAATCCCAAAATTTCATATGGGGATGCGTAAGTTCATGGCTCGAGGTCTAGTGGGGCGAAGAAAGGAGTTGCACAAAAGATCAAAGCACTTGAGTTGGCCGTAGAGAAATATCTATGTGACCTCGAGGCACTAGATTTGACTCGAAGGAGTCGTGATCTCACCTGGAAAATTCATGGGTGTCAGGTCTCACCTTGATCCCGATGAAAGTAGTTACTGAAATTGGGGAAGGTGGTTGAAACTTTGTTTCACCACATAAATAGAAAGCATGGAAGAACTAGCTGCAGAAGCAGAATGTCAGCCAAAATTCACCTACCATGGATTTTCTTGCGAAGCCCATACTAATTTGAATGTGCGTCTAACAAAAGAATGCAAGTGAAATCTGAGAGAGGAAGATGTAGACGCCAAGCCTTGAATGCAATGACCAGAACACGCTTCTGAAGAGAGCTAGTAGTTCTGAGTATAAATAGTTAGTTTTGATATTTTGTTATGGGATGGTAGATCTAAGATCCCATATTGTAAATATTTAGTGAAGCTCTGGCTCTCTGGTTATGTATGGTGATATGAGATTTCTTGATTAATCTAAGTCATCTTTCTTTCTCCATTTTATTTTCCTCTGATACTGAGAGAGTTCATGAATGACTAATTCACATGAATTGTCATGATTGCGTTATGATGAATGTTTGATTATAATGTTCTCATGATTTCTTTTAGTTCCATTAAAGTTGGAACCCAAGAATATCTTGTGTTTGATTTTTTCTTCCTTAGGCTGCTGAAAGATCTGATGTTCACGACATGCCTCTACATTTTCTCACCAAAGTATTCCTCCTACTCACCCTTACTCTGACTTACTGACTGAAGTTGATTCCAGACCTCATCACTTATGCATACTAGTCCAGTTTCCTAAGTTAAAGAAATATCATCTCAATTATGGGCCCATATGACCGCTTTAAAAACCAACTTGTGACATACAATTTTGATGGGTATTGGGCTTACCTTCGACGCAATCCGGAGGTGACTTCTAGTGCTAACATTTCTGGTGCCGTTGTCGGGAACGATTGAATATTTTTCTCGGGATTGAATGAGAAACCTTACTAGTTTTGAAGGTGCATCAAATCTTAGTACATCAGAGATTACAACTGTGCACTTGGCGACTCCACTGTGTCAGTTGTGGCTTCTATAGGAAAACATGAAAGGTCTACTCCATAGCTGCCTCTAGCAACACCTGAAGCTGACCCAGAGAAAATTATCAGAAAGGGAAAGGCCCTCTGAGAAAGTAATTCTATTGTTGAACCAGGTATTTCTGATGATTTTCGCTATCCTTTTGTAGAAACTTCAATTTCTTCTTCTCGTTTCCCTGTTATACCGTTTGTTGGAGTTTCCCGAAGTTGAAATTTTGGGAGTGTTCCTATTGAGTTTTCTCCTCCTAGTTTTGGATTGGAAGGAGAAAGATTTGTTACTCCTATTTCCCCTAAAGTTGTACCTTGTCTCAGACCCAAGACCTTAGGAGACTTTCCCACTCCAGGTTTTACTATCCCTTCCCCTGTTAGAGTTGCTGCAAGAGAATCTTTTGTTCCTCCCATCTCTGCAGCCTTTTTCCCAAACACTCAATTGTTTCCTTATTCTCCCAAAAATTCAGTTCCTGACTTTCCTGTCCAGACTCCATCTCCTCACATTTATCCTCAATTTCCTATCCAAATGACAGGTGCTAATCCTCCTAGGAACAAGATGGTTGAAATATTGGTTGCTAGATAAGCCCCTTTGGTATTACCTCACCCTATGAATGCTCTGCCAGCCACATACTACCTTAAGTATATTCCCTAGTTCACAGAAGGGGGAGATGCACGACAGAAGAGCACCTTTCATCCTTTTACAGATTCGCAGAGATTCAAGCCATCAAGAATGAATATGTGTGGATGAGATTTTTTGTACATAGCCTCGATGGTGATGCTAGAGAATGGTTTAAGGACTTGTCTCCTGGATCTATTGATGGTATTGTTTCTCTGGATGATGAATTCTTAAGGAACTGGGGGAATAAAAAATATATCCTTTATTATATTACAGAATTTGGGGCACTTAAGAGAGAGGAGGGAGACCCTGTTTTAGACTTCTCGAAGATATTTAATAAAATGTATAAAAGGATTCCAGTCAAAGTTGAGCCTACAAAAATATCTTCCAAAATGAATTATGCTAATGCTTTCCACCCTGACTTTTTCCTAATGTTGATAGAAATAAGAGCTACCTCTTTGGCTCATATGCAAGATGCAGCCCTTGAACTAGAATCCAATATATTGGTAGCTGAAAAACTTAGGGGTAAAGCTGACAGAGACAAGGGAAAGGGTAGGTCTAAAACCTCAACTTCTAGTTCCTCCATTGCCCCCCCTCAAACAAATGAAATGACCAAGCTACTAAAATCACTTTCTGCTAGAATGTGAAATATCAAATTATAAGAAAAGCAGAGTTACAAGAGTCCCTAAAATGTTGATAACAGAGGTAACTATAGGAGGCCTAAAAATACTCCTCAGATTGTCCAAAGAGACAATAGGAATGTATATAGAGATGATCATAAAATCCATAACCCTCTACAAAATAATCTAGTTGTTGATGAAGAAAGAGAGGGTGAAGACCTTGATCCTGAAATCCACTATCTTGGGGACACCTCCTCATTTCCTCATTTAACCCAAACTGCATATGAAGAGTCTCTCATGGATAGACAATTAAATGAGTTGAGCAAGGGGGACAAGGCCAGTGGCGGATCCAACAGATATAAACTCAGGTGCAAGAAGAAATAATAAAAACATGGTGTTCCTAATCATCCTACCAGAGCAGAGAAACCTGTTGAAGATGTAGGAGACGACAGTGAAGGTAAGAAAGTTTGAACCCCCTCTCGAGTGGCCCTAAATCCTGTACCACAAGTGAAATACATCCTAAACCTTATTTTGAACATAAGGTTCAGAATATTAGGATCCCTGTACCCCTTTCAAAGATGGTCAAGCATGAAGATTTCAAAAGAAGCCTCTATAAGTTGTTGATGCTTGAACCCAAAATTCAACGCACAGACTCAGTCAATTTGGAAGATGAAAATCCAATTGTCATGTTATGACCTTTTTGTAGAATATAGATATGATTCCTCCCCTCCCTTATACACTTCATTGAACATCCATGATAAGGTGTTGCATAACTACTTAATGGATTCAGGAGTGTCCCACAATCTTATGCCTAAGATTGTCATGGAAGAACTTAGGTTGGAAGTTACAAAATCCTAGCACGATCTATATTCTTTTGATTCTAGGAAGGTGAAATTACTTGGGGTTATCAAAGATCTGGCCATGTCCTTGTTCCAGTTGTCGATGAAGAGCATAGTCATGGATATTGTAGTGGTTTATGTTCCCCCTGAGTTCGGAATGATCTTATCTAGATCTTGGATAAAGAGACTAAGGGTAACCTTGCAAATGGACCATTCATACGCCACCATTCCTATGTTCGGGGGTGAACAAAGGAGACTTTATAGGGAAGTGCATATCACGTACATCATCAGTGATGAAGCAAACCCCATCAACCATCCTATTTTTCCTTTGAGAACTAATTTGGGATCCAACATATTGCAGCTCGCAGATGCTTCTGAAACCCCTCTTGAAATCAGAAAAAAAACCCATTTTGTTTCATGAAATACCTCCCCCAACTTCCTCTATGTGGAATATGTTCTTCGACGGAGCCTCTTCTCAGGAAGGGACTGGTGCTGGAGTGTTTTTTGTGTCACCTTGTCAAGAGACTATACCTTTTTCCTATAAAATAGAATTTGAAGCTACCAACAACGTGGAAGAGTATGAGGATCTTGTTTTGGGTATAAGGGATGCGAAAGACATGGGGATTGAAGAGCTAGCAGTATTTGGAGATGTTTAACTAATTGTTCATCAAGTAAAAAATATTTATCAAGCCAAGCACCCTGGGCTTAATACTTAAAGAAATAAGGTGTGGGATCTAATTGACAATTTCTTCTTAGCTTTCAACATTTCCTTTATTCCAATAGAGGAGAATACTATGGTTGATTCTTTGGCTATATCAACGAGCCATTTCAAAATCCAACTACCACCTAAGCTCAGGTATGATGTTGAGGTAAGATATAGGCCCTATGTACCTGACAATATCAAGCATTGGAAGGTGTTCGAGGATGATATTGATATAAAAAAAAAATCTTGAGTCTGTTGATGAGTTCTTTGCATTACACATTGATCAGGATCATGATAGTGAAGGAGACCCTCATGCTGATGTATTTTTAAATAAAATTTCTAATCACTATATTGTTTAGATTCCTAACAACCACATTCCAAAAGGACTAGTTCCTTTATAAATATTGTTCGATGGGAATGATGTGGTAGTAAAGTTTAAAGGCCCAACTAAGGATGTTGATGTATCTTAATGCAATATTGGTATAGAGGAAGATCCAAAATTGGTCAAGTTGTCAAGCAGCCTGTCAAGGGAGCAAAGAGACGAGTATACCGAGCTATTAAAAGAATTTTCTGACATGTTTTCCTGAACCTATGAAGACCTCATAACATACGACAAAACCGTTCTTTAGCATAAGATCCCATAGAAGGAGGCAAAACCGTTTAGGAAGAAATTAAGACAAACAAATCCCATGTTGCTGCTGTTATCACTGAAATTTCATCTGCACATGGCGACAAGAACTCCACATCATCAAAACAGCAATGAAGTCATTCATGGCACTGAATTAAGTTCACATCATTCCAGAAGAGTCAAAAACTATACAAAGTAACCAAAAATTGAAGGGCACGTTACAGCAGTAGGGTGCGCGCGCGTATGCGCGGGACAAAAACGTGTTACGCATGCATGCGCGCCCGACGCGCGACTGTCCACACAAAAAGCCGCGCATCTGCTAATACGGTGCATTAATTGCTTAAGTCGGCCTCCCGACCGCCTGTGGACCGGCCCCCAAGACAATTTGACCCTCAGATCAGGGTCGGCTCTGCAAATTCGGCGAATTTATGGCTTAAGCGAACCCTAAACAGGTCCGTGTTTACACCGGAAGCTGGTTACGTGACCGACTGGAAATTTCTATAAATAGCTGTGAGGACTCATTGTTTCAGCAGAGAATTCCCAGCAAAGTTACGCTGTCCAGATTCAGAGCTCAGTCTTTTGACAAGCCATCCATCAAACGGCCTAACTCAGAGTTCTTTCACTGTTCATTTCAGCTCTACTCGCTTTGTAAGGAAAGCACAATCTTGAGGGCTCTGAAGGACCTTCCGCTGGAGGGAGAGGGAACCCCTATCTCTGTCTTCAGCGTGTACTCTGGTTTCGCTAATAGATCAAGCCTGGAACCATTGATGACTCCCTTGTCTCATGTTTGATATTTCTGTTTGTTTCCGAATTGTTATTTTCTTTCAGCTGTTAGTTCGATTGTATTCTGTTTTGTTTTCTGCTTTCTGTTAACACCCTTGCTGCCACAGATGTTCTGCCTTGGTGAACCCAACAGGGCATGCAGAGCGGTCTTCATTTTGCTCACCTGTTGAAAGATTGACTGCGAACAGATTGGCGACTCCGTTGGGGAGTCCAAAGGTATCAAATCCTCTCTCAATCGGGTTCAATTCGCTTTCCTTTTTGTTTTTTATTAACCTGCAGGCCTCCGCCGACCTACGGGACTGTCGATTCACAGGAGAATCGAGGGAAATTTGTCCGAAATTTCTTTTTTCAGTCACGAGCACAAGCACGCGGGTTTTCCACCACACAGACGCGCGCATGCGCTCTGGTTTCTATTATAGTGCGCGCGCATGCGCTGACGCGCCTCTGTTCATACTAACAGCCGCGCATTTGAACCAAATTTTTCATTGTAAGGTTGGATGTGGGGAAACTCAGTTTCCTTCTCAAGAATGATGTCATGCATGCTCTAAATACTGTACCACTTAGACCCCTCAACTTATAAAGGGGATAATCAAGCAAACATAGGCACTTAGGTGGATAAAAATCATTTTTCCCTTATTTGCTTTTTGCCACGTGGATGGCTTTCTTTGATTTATATTCTAAGTTAAACATCAATTCTAAATACATCTAAACTCACATTCGGGACTAGAAGTTGCAAGTAACAATCTTGAGTATGCTCTTCTCTCGCGCCATCAAGCGATCTTGAGAATCAGAAAAAGATTGCGAAAACGATCTCATCTCCCTTTAA
>ML859030.1:0-15870 GCA_009831015.1 Picea engelmannii | reverse complement strand
CAGGAGCCTGTCTAATCTTCTTTCGAGAAGACATAAGACTAAACGCCCTGCTTTCCTGTGCAGAAATAGTAACCCTAACACCATGGATTCTTCCCTCTGTGTTCTTACTGTGCACCCCCAGTATGTCTTAATGTTTGTGTTGTACGCCTTATGCCTATGGTCGTATATTGTTGCAGTTACTCGTTGGGTGCCTTCAGTCTTCTTGTGCTGAACATCGTGGTTGCGTCTTGTTGGTTGTCGAGTGGTGACGTAGAGTCAAGTGTGTTTGTCACTTCTACACGCGCGCACACACCTTGAANAAAAAAAAAAAAAAAATTGCACCTGTTCTCAGAGTTGTTGTCGTAACGAGGAGGTCGTTACATACAGTGAATCTTCGAAGGCATACTGGATCTACATCCCTGGTCAGAGACAAATCAAGGTTAGCAGAGATGTCACCTTTGAGGAAGATATAGCCTTCCGAAGATCCAGAGAATCTCATATGGAGATTGACAACGAGAAGAAATAAGAGACAGTACCTTCTCCCCCTTCAGCAGTTCAGAGGGAGACAGTTATTGATCCAGTCGATCCCATAGCTCTAGTTGATGTTCCCAGAGACATTGCAATAGGCCAGAAGAGGCATGCATGGGCTCGACAGACGCTGCAGGAGGCAGAGGGACATGCAGCTCCTCGTGGTACATTCCGAGAGAGCAAGAGACCATAGAGATTTTCGAGCTATGTTTCAGCTATGAGCCACATCATTGATATTGAGCCTTCTTGTCATGGAGAAACAGCAGGTCAGCAGGTTTGGCAAGATGCCATCACCGAAGAGTATCAGTCCATCATGAAGAATGATGTGTGGGATATTGTTCCGAGACCGAAAGGGAAGTCTGTAGTGACTTCCAAGTGGATCTATAAGATCAAACATGTAGCTGATGGAAGTGTCGAGAAGTACAAAGCGAGATTTATGGATAGAGGATTCTCTCAGGTGGAGGGAATAGATTATGAGGAGACATTTGCTCCTGTTGCCCGATACACTTCCATCCGTACGATTATTTCCCTTGCCACATCCATGGGTTAGAGACTAAATCAGATGGATGTGAAGACAACCTTTCTCAATGGAGAGATTGAGGAAGAGGTTTACATCGAGTAGCCAGATGGATTCGTGATACATGAGGAGTCTCATGTGTGTAGGTTGAAGAAAGCCCTGTATGGACTAAAACAGGCACCTTGTGCATGGTATGAAAAGATTGATGGATACTTGATGAGTTTGGGCTTTAGCAACAGTGTCGTTGATCCCAACCTATACTACAATATTGTTGGTGAGGAGTGCTTGATTTTGGTCCTATATGTTGATGACTTATTCCTCACCGGTTCAAAAAGACTTATTGTTGAATGCAAGCGTGCATTGGCTTCTGAATTCGAGATGAAGGACCTTGGTATGATGCACTACTTCTTCGGACTAGAAGTGTGGCAGAGGACTGATGAGATTCTCTTAAGTCAGAGGAAATACATAGTGGAGATATTGAAGAAATTCGGGATGACAGACTACAAGCCCATGGCTACACCGATGGTGATGAATCTGAAGAAACTGAACGAAACTTCTTTGGATTCAGGCGAGATTGATCCACATCTTTACAGACAATTGATTGGATCATTGATGTATCTGGTTAAAACCAGACATGATATATGTTATGCATTGAGAGTCAGTTGAGACAAACGCACTGGATAGCAGCGAAGCATGTGTTGAGATATTTATGAGGCACAATTGGTTATGGACTGAGATATGCCTCCGGTGTAGACATGAGATTGCAAGGATATGTCGATGCAGATTGGGCAGGGAGTGCAGTGGACCGGAAGAGCACCTCTGGCTTTTGTTTTACTTTGGGATCTGCCATGTTTTCCTGGTGCAGCAGGAAACAAACTTATGTGGCTTTGAGTACCGCAGAAGCAGAGTACATTACATTATGTGTGGCAGTCCGTGAAGCAGTGTGGCTTCGCAAGCTCCTTTCAGGCTTATTTGGACATGAGTTGGATTCCACTATTATCCATTGCGATAACCAGAGCTGTGTGAAGCTCTCAGAGAATCATGTGTTTCACGATAAATCGAAACACATCGAGATCAAATACCATTACATCAGAGATATGGTGCAGAGGAAAGCAGTACATGTGCAGTACCTTTCTACACACGAGCAAGTTGCAGATGTCTTCACCAAACTGCTTGCCAGGATGAAGTTCGAGTACTTCTGTGAGAGACTTGGCCTGGTGGAGAATGCCTCCCTAGCTGAGAGCGAGTGTTGATGATTGCAGCTTCATGAGACATTCTCCAAATCATTCTCCTCTGGACTGAGTTGAGATAATCTGTGAGAACGCCTATGTGATAGGCGAGTCATACTCCTCTGGACTGAGTTGAAATGACGTGTGTTGGTCTCTTGTCGTGCTCCTCTGGACTGAGTTGAGATGACTTGAGATGGTCTCCTGTCGTACTCCTATGGACTTAGTTGAGTTGACTTGAGATGGCCCTCCAGTTCGTACTCCTATGGATTTAGGTGAGTTGATCTGTTGAGGGTGACGTCCCTTGTGGTTGAGCACATGTGGACTTGTCCCTAGTGGCAGAGCAATAGAGGATGTGTGGGAGATCCCTTGCTATATTGTCTAAGAGTAAGATTATTGTGAAACCCTAATTTGTATTGTGAAGGGTACAAGTCGGCCCTAATGTGTAAAGATAATTAATATTGTGTAAAAGATTAATTATATTATTGAGTTGTACAAGTTGGCCCTATTGTGTCAATAGACACATCTATTCGATGAGTTAGGTCATGTATTTATTAGAGAGATACATCCCCATTGTGGATCATATCTCATTCTCTCATAACACATTGTGGAGATCTGAAATTTAGTGTGCACTTCTTCTTATGCGCTAGCTTTCTTGGTCATAGAGCACCCTCTTGTGTGCGCTAGGATTTATGGTGTGAGGGTGATCTTCTCTTGACTCTATAGCAAAGGATTGTTGGGTTTTTCCCTTGTTTGAGAAGGGTTTTCCCAAGATAACTTCTTGTGTCTTGTGCATGGTTATTCTTCTTGTGATCTTGGTTATTGCAACTATTGTGTTGTCGCATTGTTTATGGTTCAAGTTCATGCTAAATTGAAAAGAAACTACATGATTGAATAAAACAAAGTGTGGGAAGAATTGTAATGGATTCTTGAAGGGAAAAGCAAAGGACCGTGGAAAACACCGATGGGTGGTTGTTTTTTTCATTCTTTGATTTCTACCAAGTGAATAAATAGACAGAATTTCTTTGGTTGGGGATGTTAAATTTGTTATAGTGAGGATAGGTTCTCCAAGTTGAGACAAAGTAAGTTATCTCAACCAGTGTTGCAAACATCGGCATCGACAAAATATCGCCGAGGGTCCGAAAATGAAAATATCGGCAACATCGAGGAAATTATCGAAAAATATCAGAAAAATGTCGTAAGATTAAAAAAAATACAAAAATATTCAATTTTTTTCAATTTTTTAAATATCTAAAGCATCAACAACATCAAATAAATGCATTTCCACATAAATATGAAAAGATAACTGATGTATAAGATGTATAAGATGTCTAGTAAACTTGAATACATCATAGATCAAAACTGAATCATGTCCTGACAATAAAGCCTCAAAATATCATCAAAAAATATAATAAATGTATCTCATCATCATGAGTCATCTACAATGAAATCAGATAAATAAACTAACGATTCCCTCTACCCCTTTTACGAGCAAAGGTGATTTCTCTAGAAATGGATTTTCCTTTAGAGGAAGAAGGCCCTGGGGTTGGCATTGGACTCTGATGTCCTATAGAAGAAGAATGAGCTAGACTCTGGTGTCCTCTACTAGTGCTACTGCCAAGTACAACTCGCTCTATCGGAGTCCGTGAAGAAGATATACTCATGTGCATCCATATGAATCCAAACCTTATACACAAATATGCAAAGTTTCTCATGTAAACAGAAAGTAAGGGTGCATATAACCAAAATAGCACCGAGCGCAATCCATCTCTGAATCAAAATACATCAACAAGAGGTTGTAAATGGCCTTTAGAGTCCAAAAATAATCATGCTACAACAAATAACTACATATCATCAAAATCATTGCCTATATTAGGATCTTCATCATCAATGTTACCCTCTAAGCATTAAAATAAGATAGAAAAAGCTTAACATGCCTAATAAGTGATTTTACTTAAGTGAAGGGCACAATTTTACTAGGGTCATGACAGAAGAGTTCAACAATCAATGCAACCAACATCAAGGTACATAGAGCGCTTGGTGCTCTTGACTAAATGTCAGTTCCATACCCTCATACATGATCGAATCTAGTGGAAATGTTGCAATACTGCCAATCTTGAAATCCTAAAAACCAGTAAGTTTGTTGAATTTTGAATGGGACCTAAAATTCTAATTTTTGCAGATGAAGTCCAATGAGGTTGGAACCACTCTCAAACATCCTGAAACAATTAATGGTAATGTTAAAAATTTAAGTAGAAGGATGAAAATGAAAGATAAAGGAGAATGTCACTTTTACTTAGTAGATTATTAGCCTCTTTATGTTTACAAAATGACAAAAAAAACTATGTTTTTGGCTCTTGCTCGCCTCTTGCTCCTTTGCTCCCAAACCCCACACTCTCTTGACAAAATGACACTTTAAAAACAAAAAAAATGGCTTTTAATTCGTGACTTTCTGCATCCCTACGACATTTTCCATCAGCTCGCGATATTATCGCGCTATTTTCGAATATATCGCGATATTATCGCCAGAGGAAAATATCGCGATATTTTTGGGCGATAATATCGTCAACCCTCAAAACGGCGATAATATCTCGATGTCATCGATATTATCGCGATGTTGATAACAATGATCTCAACAAAAGTTTATATCCCAGTCGTCGATCTAAGATGAGATCTAATGTCTGAGATTTAGTTTCTCCTTCTCACATGGATCCTCCTTCAATATAAAGGTAACTCGACTTTACACTAAGTGGTTGAAGAATCATTCTAAAGAAAATCGAGAGAGGACTAGGAGGAGGTAGTCGTACCACCATACGGCCTTGTAATCTTGAGGAGGAAGTGAATCGGTCGAGTTAGGGTCGTATTCACTAGCGTTTGGAGGTGTATAACTCAACCAAGCTAGGGTCGAATCTCCACAAGAAGAACGAACTCATTCCTCTCTTCATTTTTCAGATCCGTACGGCCTGAGGTAGCACAATTGTTCCGTACAGTAGGAAAAGCAGATTCGTACAGTACTGAAGGGATATGACCAGTTGGAGTCTCGAGTTAGCAAAGGAGATAAGAGATCTCTTGCGTTTTGTACTTTCACTGTGTATTTCTCTGAAATATATGAACAGAAAAGAATTGTTGATTTTTCATATGTGGTTGCTCTTTGTAATATGTTTATCTTTGATATAAATATGCATCTTCAGATTAATTCTAATTTTATTACAAGTTTACATGGTCCCAAAGCATAGGTCCTAAGTGTTGATGATTACAGTTGCGTGAGACATTCTCCAGGATACAGACTGATTAAGTCAACCTGAGAGAGAGCCCCTGAGATGGGTGTGTGGTTCCTATCTGAGACAGAGCTGGAACGTAGAGATGGCCTCCTCCTTACAGAGAGTTGAGAAGAACTCCAGATGATTCTCTTGTGTAACACAGTGAGAAAGGATATCTACAGAGTTGGACGTGCTTGTAGCTGAGCACAAGGTGAACGTGTGAAATCCCAAAGTGTTGGGTGCATCGTCATGAGACAAAGATGAAGATGTTGTATTAGCCTCCTCTAAGCAGAGAGTTGTTGAGAAACTCCGGATGACTCTCCTGTGTAATGCAGTGGGAAAGAATATATGTTGAGTGGACGAGCACAGGTGAATGTGATCCTAGTGGCTGAGCACTAGTGAAGAAGTGGTTCTTCTGTGTAATGCAGTGAGCCAGAGATATGGACATCCCTATGGATGTGCCCCTAGTGGTTGAGCACTAGTGGGTGTATGAGATCCCTTGCTATATTGTTCAAGATTCAAACCAGCCTATAACCCTAATTGTAATGTAAAGGGTACAGGCCAGCCCCACCTTAATGTAATTGTTAATTAATGTAAAAGATAATTAATCTGGTTATTATTAATTATATTGTGATTTAGAGAGGTCGGCCCTGTTGTGCCAATAGACACTTTTGTTGATAGGACAAGTCTAATATAAGTAAAGGTAGATTCCCCATTGAGGAATCATATCTTTTGTGTGAGTTTGGAAATTTCAGCAAGTACACCTTCTTGGGAAAAGTGCGCACCTCTCTTGGGTGCTAGTCTTCTAGGGTTTGTAAGCACCCTCTTGTGTTCTAGGTTTTCTTGGTGGTGAAGGTCTTTCTCTTGAAGAATATAGCAAAGGATTTGGTTGGGTTTTCTTCCCTTGTTGAGAAGGGTTTCCCAGGATACTTCTTGTGTTCCTGTGCATGGTGTGTCTTCTTGTGATCTTGGTTGTTGCAACATTATTGGTTATGGTTAAGTTAAATGCTAAAAATGGAATGAAATTCATGCTTAACCTTGCTTATTGAAAAATCAACACTAAGCAGCCCTTTTCTCTTGTAAATTATCATGGCAGAAGATACACGCAGAGCATGCTTGTCTAGCACACAAGCCCAAGATGTGTGGTATATTTATAGTGGAGCTTCTAGTCATATGACTGGTCATAGGCATTATATCAGTACCCTTGAAGAAAAGAAATTCAATTTTGAGAATCTTCTTGGAGATGACTATGCATATCATCCAATCGGGATAGGAAGTTGAAGTTTGAGAGGGAGTCGACCAAACCTCTCTATCTTTCGGAGGTTCTCTATGTTCCAGGATTAAAGAAGAACATTGTTTCAATATCATCCTTAGAAGACAAAGGTTATGAAGTGTCTTTCAAGGAGCGTAGGGCTTATATTAGGCCCAAGGATATGGAAAAAAGAGTTGAGCAAGTCATAGGAGTAAGAAAGGATAAATTGTATAAGCTTCAGTTTGATTCACATTATGCTCTAGCCAGCAACAGTGACAATAGAGATTGTGAACTATGGCATAAAAGGATGCCTCACCTTGGTCATAGGGCCCTCAAGATTTTGGGCAAGATTGTGACCAGAATGCCTCCATTCAGTATAGACCATCATGATGTTTGCAAGGGATGTGCACTGGGAAAGCATGCAAGAGCACCATTTCCTAAGAGAGATCGTCGGTCCAAAGGGATTTTGGATCTAATCCACTATGATATCTGTGGCCCCATGACATCTCTTTCCATAGGGGGCAAGTTCAGATACTACATTAGCTTCATAGGTGACTTCTCAAGAAGAACTTGGATCTATTTCCTAAAGGGAAAAAGCTAAGAAGAGGTGCTTAGGAAGTTTCAAGAATTCAAGGCTCTTGTGGAGAATCAAACCGGAAGAAGAATAAAATGTTGATGTTTAGACAACATCGGGAAGACATTCTCTAAAGACAATAATTAATAATATAATTATTATTGATTATTAAATATCATATATAATAAGTAAATGATAATAATAAATAGTTATTGATTATTCAAGGGACGCATCCTTTCATGGATGGTCACCTTATGTTCCCTATATATGGAACACTCTTTATTGTAATAATATATCGAATATCTCTTATATCTCATATGAATAAAAACCAACATGGTATCAGAGCAGAACTAGGCTTTACTCCCTCACGGGAGGGCCTAGGAAAATGAGAGAGGAAAACGAGAGATAGCGGCACAGTGTCAGATATCCCAAGGACTCTTCTCCACTTGAAAATATCCTCAGGTCACAGGTCAGGTTTACTGACAGTTAAAAACACAAGTGATATACATGGCCAAGCTATTACAGCTTCTACCTCGTATGGGATTTGTGACCGGCCCAACTGTTTGTCAGCTACTTAAGAAAATGGAGAATGTTTCTCTGCCTCTTTTCTGACTATGTTTTAACGCGACACTTGAGTTGTAGCCAGTTTTTACCTTCACATGTTAAGATTGTGATCCATGACCCGTCCTTTATAAATGCATCGTGCCCCTCATCTCTCATCCCTAAAGTAGAGTTCAGAATGGGCAGTTACATTTCTTGCTCTTCGAACTCTCACTTCCGGCACTATGAAAGTCATAAACTCAAATGGCATCGTTCAGACCCTTTAGAGGCGAATAAAGGCGGCAGAATTGATGCTGGAAAAATTTTACGAGCAACAGAAACCAACAATGGTTACTGCATGTAACATGTGATTAGGGTTGGTAAAGAGATTGGCACGCAGAGTGAGCTTTGCTATTGTGGCCTGCCGCAATAGGCTCGTGATCATTTATGCCAATAATGAGGATTAGCAATTAAATTATAAAATTGTTTCAGTCCAACCCTTGAGCATCATTCCCAAGCTCATTCATTCGTGGAGGAAGTATGGGAAAAGTCGTGCATGTTTTGCGTAATATCTTGCTGCCATTTCAACTATTTATTGGGTTTTGGAAGATCATGAAGCTGACACCATTTGGGGTGATCATACAATGCATAATGGGTTGGCTTCTTCTACAGTTCGGCCTCTCGCCAACTTATTCCCGACTGCTATGTTTACCTGGTCGTGTCTTAAAAACAGTCCAATGACATGTCATCATGGAAGCAGATCAATCGACCCTGCGGAGGGAATACAAGACGCATGAGATCTTTGAGATCAAATCATCCTACTTGGGACATCAATTCCGTTTAGAAAGAAAGGAAGGAAGCATGTTGTTCCTCGATGGGAAATGGCATATTATATTACAGATACGATATTGTACTATTTTGTGAGGATGGAAAACATGGCACCCAAGACAATGTTGAAGTTTGTAAAGGTGGGTGGCGTGGTCTTACTACTAATAATGAAGAAATCTAATTAGGTGCTTGCTGCACTGATAAGATTTTTTTCTGCATTGATGGAGTTTAGTCCAAGACTGAGGGACTACCTTTGTGCCAAAACGAGTGGATTGTTTGGCTGGGAAATACTTTTTCTATGTGAGAAACTTCTCGAGTCAATGAGGAGGCACTTGCACTCTTTGGGGATATGGGTGGAGAAGTTGAAGTTCTCGAACCCTATACCATCAAGAGTTTCCAAGAAGGAAATATGTGCACTGATATGGGAAGGTGCTAAAGTTCATATTCTGGTGCCATGGTTAACCTATTAAACTCGATTTTCTATTTGATGGAAAGAAATGAAAATTTGAAGTATGGGCCGGTACTATTGCAACATTTTATGTGTGTTGCAATTCAAATGAATTTGAGAAGCTATGTACATTTCTTTCTTGCATTAAAAAAAAAAAAAAAGAGAGAGGGTTCCCATCCATATGTAAATTGAAACTTGAGATTGTAGTAGTCCCAGTACATGATGTTGAGAAAGCAAGCAAGGAAACAATTCCAGTGTATGTAGAGGCACTTCCAGAGAGGGAGGCGGTACTACATGCAGAGGGAGCAGAGACAAAGGACGAGGTATCCTTTAAGAGATCTAGAGGGTCTCACATGGAGATTGATCCTATAGCTCCAGTTAATGTTTCTAGAGATATTGTAGTAGGTCGGAAGATACTTGCATGGGCTCGTCAGACTCTGCAGGAGGCAAAAGGACATGCAAATCCTCATGGTACCTTTCGAGAGAGAGAGACCTCAGATATATTCGTTCTATACTGCAGCTATGAGCCACATCATTGATTCTAATCCTTCCTGTTATGAGGAGGCATCTAGTCAACCAGTATGGAGAGATGCCATGATGGAGGAGTATCAGTCCATCACGAAGAATGATGTGTGGGATATTGTTCCGAGACCTAAAGGGAAGTCTGTAGTGACCTCCAAATGGATCTACAAGATCAAACACACAGTTGATGGGAGCATCGAGAGGCACAAAACGAGATTTGTTGCTAGAGGATTCTCTCAGGTGGAGGGAATAGATTATGAGGAGACATCTCCTCCTCTTGCTCAATACACTTCTATTCTTGCTCAATACACTTCTATCCGGATGATTATTTCCCCTGCAACATCCATGGGTTAGAGAGTACATCAGATGGATGTAAAGACAACCTTTCTCAATGGAGAGATTAAGGAAGAATTATACATCGAGCAACCATATGCTTTCGTGATACGTGAGGAGTCTCATGTGTGCAGGTTGAAGATGGCCTTGTATGGAATCAAGCAACCACCTCGAGCTTGGTATGCAAGGATCAATGGACACCTGATAATTTTTTTGGCTTCAACAAAGTGTTTTCGATCTCAGCCTATACTACAATATTGTTAATGGTGAGTCCCTGATTTTGGTCCTCTACTTTGATGATTTATTCCTCACCGGTACAGAGAGCCTTATTATTAAATGCAAGTATGTGTTGGCCTCTGAGTTCGAGATGAAGGACCTTGGTATGATGCACTACTTCTTGGGACTAGAGGTGTGGCAGAGAACTGATGATATCTTCCTGAGTCAAGGGAAGTACACAGTTGAGATATTCAAGAAGTTTGAGATACTGAACTTGAAGCCCATGACTACAACAATGATGACGAATCTGAAGAAACTAAGTGTGTCTTCATCAGATTATGACGAAATTGATCTGACTCTATATAGAAAGCTGGTTGGATAACTGATGTATCTGGTTAACACCAGACCAAATAATTGCTATGTAGTGAGTGCACTTAGCCAGTTTATAAGTCAGCTGAGATAGACACACTAGATTGTTGTGAAGCATGTGTTGAGATACTTGCGAGGCACAGTTCGGCATGGTCTGAGATACACTTCCAGTATTGATATGATATGGCAGGAATATATTGACTCTGAATGGGCAGGGATCGCAATGGAAAGAAAGAGCACCTTCAGGTGTTGTTTCACTTTGGTATCTTCCATGGTTTCCTGGTGTAGCAGGAAACGAACTTTTGTGGCTTTGAGCACAACAGAAGCAGAGTACATTGCATTAAGTATGACAGTCTGTGAAGTAGTGTGGCTTCACAGATTTATTCGAACATGTGCTGGATTCCACCATTATTCATTATGGTAACCAAAGTTGTGTGAAGATCTCTAATAATCCAATGTTTCATGACAAATTGAACCACATTGAGATCAAGTGCCATTACATCCGAGACATGGTGCAGAGGAAGGAAGTATTGGTGCAGTACCTTCCTACAGATGAGCAGGTTGTTGATGTTCTTACCAAACCAAGACGAAGTTCAAGTATTTTCGTGACAGACTTGGCATGATAGAGAATGCCTCCCTCGCTGAGAGGGAGTGTTGATGTTTGTAGCTTCCTGAGACATTCTACAGATCGTACTACTCTGTGACTAAGTTGAGTTGATCTGTGATGACACTTATCCAAGAAGGGATAAGTGCGGTTGGGCTTAAAACCCAACGTCCCATGTGGAGAGCACATGAGGACATGTCAAGGGAGTTGACCCTTGACGTCATACACTATGGGAGTTGACCCTAGTGTTTCTAGAGGGTGTAGCCTCTAGAAGTCCACATGGAGTGCCATGTATGACAAACTTTCTCCAGATCGTACTCCTCTATGAATTGAGTTGAGTTGATCTGTGAGGACACCTATCTGAGAAGGGATAAGTGGGGCACTTATTCGAGAAGGGATAAGTGTGGTTGGGCTTATAACCCAATGTCCCTTGTAGAGAGCACATGAGGACACGTCTCATGAGGAACCTAGTGTTTCTCGAAGGTGTAGCCTCTAGAAGTCCACATGGAGTGTCATGTGTGACAAACTTTCTCCAGATCGTACTTCTCTCTGAATTGAGTTGAGTTGATATGTGAGGATACTTATTCAAGAAGGAATAAGTACATTTGGGCTTATAGCCCATTGTCCCATGTGGAGAGAACATGAGGACATGTCAAGGGAGTTGACCCTTGATGTCTCACACTATGGGGAGTTTACCCTAAGTGTTCTTAGAGGGAGTAGCCTCTAGAAGTCCACATGGGAGTGCCATGTGTAACAAATCTTTTACTACTATGGTGGTTTTGTATCGTTGGCGGAGACTGCGTGTCTCTGGACAGTAGTTGTGTACTACTATGGAAAGATACCTCCCTAGCTAAGAGGGAGTGTTGATGATTCAGCATCGGGCATAACTTCTCCTATATTGGGTTGTAGACCAAGGGAGATAGGATACATTTATCACAAAGGTGCACTTGTGGTAAATGGGCCCAGACGTAGTCCTCCCTTGATCATGACAAGGAATAATATGGACTCAAGGTGCTTGAAGTGCTTTCCACGTGTCAGTGAGCATCAAGTCGACATTCACTATTAGGTGTGTGCCTGTGGTGAAAGATCTTGGTGTGGTCTTTGTCCTAGTCATGGTGATTTGACAAGGAATGATAAAGACTCAAGATGCTATGCTATTACATGCGGACCCAAATGAGCCTAATCTTAGAGAGAGTTAATTGGCTCAGAGGGAGAGTTGCATAAGGAGTTTCTCCTCGGTTCAGGTGGGAGAGAGATGTCTCCCAAGACTGACAGACAAGTATCATGAGTCTAGGGTGAAGTTTGTATACTTCAAAGACAAGAGTGGCATGTTGCAGAATGTCTCCCTCGTTGAGAGGGAGTGTTGATGTTTAGACAACATCGTGAAGACATTCTCTAAAGACAATAATTAATAATATAGTTATTATTGATTATTAAATATCATATATAATAAGTAAATAATAATAATAAATAGTTATTGATTATTCAAGGGAAGCATCCTTTCATGGATGGTCACCTTATGTTCCCTATATATGGAACACTCGTTATTGTAATAATATATCGAATATCTCTTATATCTCATATGAATAAAAACCAACATAAAAGTCCTCAAATCAGATAATAGAGGAGACTACACATCTCATGCCTTGAAGGCATTTTGTGCAAAAGCAGGAATTAAGAGGGAGTTAACAGTTCCGTACACTCCTCAGCAAAATGGAGTATCAGAAAGGAAAAACAAAACAATTGTAGGAGCAACAAAAGCAATGTTGCATGATCAAGACCTACCAAAATTCCTCTAGGCTGAAGCTTGTAACACTGCAGTATATCTTCAAAATAGGAGTCCCCACGGAGTGCTTGGGAACGTAACCCCAGAAGAAGCATTTACAGGAAAGAAACCTGACATTAGTCATCTTCGTATTTTTGGATGCATTGCCTACTGCCACATTCCTACAGAGAAACAGACCAAGTTAGATGCCACAGCCAAGAAGGGAATTCTTGTGGGATACAGTGAAAAGTCCAAAGCTTAGAGGATATACATTATGTCCTCAAGGAAGACTGTGGAATGTAGAGATGTAAAGTTTGAAGAAGAAAGGGCTTTTCGGAAATCCTATCAGAATGAAGATGTTCTGGAAACAGAGGTTCAACAACAAGAGGAAGATTCATCTCCCCAACCTAAAAATTCTTCTAATGATGGTCAGAGTGAAAAACAAGTAGAAAGTCGGCCAAGACCCTTCAAAAGGAGAAAACCAAAATGCATTGAACGATTGTTGAAAGAAGCCAATGAATAGGTTAAAGCTCCAAGAACTTCAGTAAGATCCAGTATACCTCCTCAGAGGTACTCAAGATATGTTGCTCTCATGAATAATATTATTGAGTCAGAACCTACCAGCTTTGAGGAAGTTGCCAAGAAGCAAGTATGGAGAGAAGCCATGGTGGAAGAATATGCCTCAATAATGAAGAATGGACTTTGGGAGATTATGCCAAGACCAAAAGAAAAATTTGTGGTTAGCTCCAAGTGGATCTTCAAGATCAAACATACAACAGATGGCCGCATTGAAAAGTAAAAGGCGAGGTTTGTAGCCCGAGGGTTCTCCCAACAGGAAGGGGTGGACTATGATGAGACTTTTGCCCTTGTAGCACGCTACACCTCCATTCGGGCAGTGATGTCCATTGCCACTCAGATGGGGTGGAAAATTCATCAAATGGACGTTAAGACAACATTTCTCAATGGGAAGATTGAAGAGAAAATCTATCTAGAACAACCACGGGGATTTGAAGTTCGTAGTAGAGCAAGTCATGTCTGCCAACTAAAGAAGGCTCTTTATGGACTTAAGCAGGAACCCAAAGCATGGTATGCAAGAATTGACAGCTATCTCCAAAGCATTGGATTTGTCAAAAGTAATGGAGATCCTAACATGTACCTTCTCAAAAGGAGCAGTAATATTCTTATTCTTGTTTTATATCTTGATGATTTATTTTTCACAGGTGCAGAAAATCTAGTCACCAGTTGTAAGCAAGACTTGGCCAAAGAATTTGAAATGAAAGACTTAGGTCTTATGCATCATTTCCTTGCTTAGAAGTATGGCAACGAGAAGGGGAAATTTTCCTTGGTCAAGGGAAATATACAATAGAAATTCTCAAAAGATTCGGGATGGATGACTGCAAAACCATGACTACTCCCGTGATTACAAATCTCAAGAAACTGAACACCTTTGAGTAAGAGAAGGTGAACCCTACCATCTACAGGCAGTTGATTGATTGCTTAATGTATTTGGTCAACACTAGACCCGATATTTGTTTTGCAGTCAATACTCTCAGCCAACATATGGTGGATCCTCGTAGAGTGCATTGGATTGCAGCCAAACCTATCCTCAGATACCTAAAAGGTACCATAAAGTATGGACTTCAGTATGTGAAGGGAGATCATATTAGTTTCGTGGGATACTCACATTCAGACTGGGCAGGAAGTGCAGTTGATTGGAAGAGTACTTCTAGTTGTTGCTTCAACTTGGGGTCAAGTATGATCTCTTGGTACAGCAGGGAACAAAAGTTTGTCACTCTCAGTTCTACAGAGGCTGAATACATGGCAACAAGTCAAGCAACTTGTGAAGCTCTTTGGCTTTGGAAGGTACTTGTTGACTTATTTACTGTAGAGTTAGATCCTACCATAATATATTGTGATAATCAGAGTTGTATCAAGGTCTCAAAAAATCTAGTTTTTCATGACAGATCTAAGCATATTGAGATCCAATATCACTTCATCAGAGATAGAGTACAGAAGGGGGCAGTAAAGCTCCAGTACATTTCCACCAATGAGCAGGTTGCAGATATACTTAATAAAGGGTTGTCAAAAGGGAAATTTGAACACTTCAGAGAAAGATTGGGAGTGATTGAGAACACTTTCCTCACTAAGAGGGAGTGTTAAATTTGTTATAGTGAGGATAGGTTCTCCAAGTTGAGACAAAGTAAGTTATCTCAACAAAAGTTTATATCCCCGCCGTCGATCTAAGATGAGATCTAATGGTTGAGATTTAGTTTCTCCTTCTCACATGGATCCTCCTTCAATATAAAGGCAACTCGACTTTACACTAAGTGGTAGAAGAAACATTCTAAAGAAAATCGAGAGAGGACTAGGAGGAGGTAGCCGCACCACCATACGGCCTTGTAATCGTGAGGAGGAAGTGAATCGACCGAGTTAGGGTCGTATTCACTAGAGTTTGGAGGCGTATAACTCCACCAAGCTAGGGTCGAATCTCCACAAGAAGAACGAACTCATTCCTCTCTTCATTTTTCAAATCCGTACAGCATGGAGATAGCACGACTGTCAAGGACAGTAGGAAAAGCAGATTCATACATTACTGAAGGGATATGACCAGTTTGAGTCTTGATTTAGCAAAGGAGATAAGAGATCTCTTGCGTTTTGTACTTTCACTGTGTATTTCTTTGAAATATATAAACAAAAAAGAATTGTTGATTTTTCATATGTGGTTGCTCTTTGCAATATGTTTATCTCTGGTATAAATATGCATCTTCAGATTATTTCTAATTTTATTACAAGTTTACAGGGGAGGAGCCATTGAATCCTTCAATTCTACGTGTGTGGGAGTTGTCAACTTTGTGTCGTCAAATAAGAAATTGGGACAGGGATTCTACAATGGAGGAAAGTAGGGAATG
>WSFP011404452.1:0-25818 GCA_009831015.1 Picea engelmannii | reverse complement strand
GAGGCACACAGTAACTTAAATGAATTGGTTCTTCATATGAAAATAATGCAGAGTCGATGCATAGAAATTATAAGAGCATATGTGCTTTGCATACAATAAAAAAGGTGAAACTTGTGCATAATAATTATAAGGGCATTGATAGAAGATGTTAGGGACGGGATGGTCGAAGGTCTGTCAATATTGGGAAGAAACTATTGAATTTTTGTCTCAAGTAGTTCGCTATATTAGTGTTATTTTAATTTTAAACAATTAGCACGACAAATGAATATAAAGGATCACTGAAAGAATAACATACACAATATTTACCCTCGGAAAACCCTCTAGGGGAAAAACTCAAAAAACTTCCTCAATATAGATTCAACAATCAAGAACATTGCCTCTGTCCAAGAGAGAACTAACAAAGAAGAAGATCCTTCTCAAATCCTTGACTAGGGAAGAGTAGTGCACTACATAACCAATATATACCCAAGAAATAGGCCAAGATCCTCCACAACATCACCTCCTAGTTGTAATAGCATCTCCCTCTAAGACTTGCACGCTTATCTTCTTAGCTACAGAGCTAGTGTTTTGTGTGTTCAAATGAGGCACTAGCCTCTCTTATAAATAGTAGTTTGGCCAACCTAAAATTAGGTCTAGGCTGACCTGTCACTTTATCCTTTTTGTTTAAATTTTACTTGTCAAGACACAATAGGGACGACTTTTACAAAGGCATAATAGGGTCATCTTAACAAATATAATATAATAATAATATTTAGGATTTTTCCTTGGTCAAATACAATAAGAATATCTTATGAAGCTACTCAAAATTCAACACTCCCTCTTAGAAAGGAAGGTAATCGTCTCGTCATGATCATCATCACTGCTTATGCGCTTCTACACACTTGGTCATTGTCTTGTTGTCAATCACATATCTATATATCATAGGAAATTCTTCACTTTTATTGGAGTAGCATACTAGCCTGCGTTGGATTAGCATACCAACATGCGTTGGGGTAGCATACCAACCTACATTGGAGTACCAACTTGCATTGGAGTACCAACCTACATTGGGGTAGAATACCAACCTACATTGGAGTACCAACCTATGTTGGGATAGCATACCAACGTGCGTTGGCTTACCATACCATCCTGCATTGGAGTACCAACCTGCGTTGGGGTAGCATACCATTTGTTAGCACTGAAAGTTACACTTTGACTGCTAAACTGAAAGATTAGTACCCATCAATAGGTTTATGAGATAAGTCTTAAAATGTGGTGTCAAATGGATAAAACTGAGTTCAACAATGTCAAAACATAGGAAATTCTAAATGAAATGATTCAGAAAAAGAGGTCTTGTTTAACTTAGATCAGGGTTTTGAGGATTAGTGTGAATAGAAGGAATACTCAGTAAGAAAATGAAGTGATTCTACCACTAGATTCAGGCTATGCCAATAGACAAAAGAGAGAAAATATTCAGATACAAGATCTTCTTAAATCCAAGCAAACAAAACTCTCAGAAAGCTATAACAATATCACAATCAAACATCCATTGTCATACAACTACAAAATATAATTTGAATCCTTCGATGATAGTACAATTTTAGAGTGAGAGAGATAAGATGGAAAAAAGAAAACTAACTTCCATTAAACAAGATTTCATTAATTTTGATACATCAAAATTAGAGTAGGCTTTGTTTCATTAAAATCACCAAAAAGGTCTTTTACATCAACCATTTGAACCTACAAAATGTCTTCTAATGTTGCAGCCTAAACAAGGAATGATAGCATACAATGCAAGCTTGATCCTATAACATAGGATTCTTCCACCTTAAATTCAAAATCTTACACCTGTACAAACTGGAAAAAACAAACTTCTATAAAAAAGGCTAATGTTGGCAACTGTCCTAACACCTTAATATTGCATAGTGAGGTGTACTTTGAGTGCATTTCCTTTGTTTTCATGTATCCTTCAAATTTAACTAACCTCCAAACAGTTGTACCATGCTCCCCAAGCCATCTGGTGACCGTTGATCCTTTTGAACCCATCAAAATAGGAGTTTGCAGTGAATCCTATAGCATTGATTGTATCATCTAGTTCGCAATGGATTTCGAAGCAAAGTTTACAGCATCTGAAAGTGTATACCAATTCACAGCGCAGGCACTACGAAATGTCATGGAGTTGGCCAATTTGTCTAGTTTGAGCCAAAAACACCCAAAAACTTTTCCCATATTTAAGTAAGCATGTAGAAGACTCATAATATGGTGTATGAGTGAAAAGTCAGTTATAGGCATTGTACTTCCCCAAAATATTCAAAAATGCAAGGATAAGCACTTCCAAAACTGAGATTCTTTAAGCCACTTCACTTCACTTCTTGAGTTTGGTACTCCTTCTGGTGGCATCTTGGGCCAACACATTCAAATTTATTTGGGCTAACTCTTCCTTGAAAGGTTGTAGCTCCAGCTTAACTCTTATGATCTGAGAGTGTAAATCCATGTTCTGTCTGTACAAATTCTTAAGCTGCCTATGGAGGGGCAGAAATATATTTTCTATAAACCTAGCCTTATCAATAGTTTCCAAATACATATCCTTCAACTTTTTCCTCTCATACAACCCTTGTCCCTTCAATTCATCAATCTCCTTTCTGGCTTCTCTAAGTTGTCTCGTCAACCTTTTAAAAGTACGGTTTTCAGGGGGAGTGGTTATGTCTATGACTTCAACATGTTTTTCAACAACTTCAACTTTACCTTTACCCTTTCTCTTGATGGGAGCTTCTGTTATTTCTTCTTTTTCAACACCCTCCTTCTTGGTTGATGACCTGGTGAAGGGTCTCCTAGCTTTAGCTTCAACTACAGTAGCTAGTGAGGGGAAGAGTAACCTCCTTCCTTTTATGCCTGTGGCTTTGGCTGATGGAATTTCTGCTAATTCTAGAGTTGGTTGGGGTGGAAACTCCCTTTGTGGAGAGTAATAAGATCCCCCTTATTCGTCTTGTTCATTAGGAGCCTCATCATTTTTAGCAATGTCTTTTCTCTTCCTCTTCCTACTTGTCTCTATGTGAACATTTTTATCAGTTTGAAGAGGACTATGCACTTTAGATTTTGGAGTAGGAGCAACATTCAATTTCAAATGTGAAAAGGCAATGAACTGATCCCAGTCAATGTTTTTCTTCTTCAACTCCTCCATCACAAGCATTTTAATCAACCATGAGTGAAAAACACTTGTTTCCATAGCCTTGGACTTGGTTTGGACCCTGACATCCATTTTTCGAGTGCTTCTAAACAAATATAAAGGGAGGTTCATGAGGTCTTTTCCATTGAAGTGCAACAAAAGTCTAATATGGTACTGATAAATCATATTGAAGCTGCCCTCACAGGTGAAATATCTTTGGATCAACCTTAGCATCTTGTCAAATCCCTCAACCATGTGGCTCCTAGGCACTCCCTTTGATAGGTTATCTCTCTGAAATTTTGGTTTAAGGAATTCTTTAGAGAAGGATGCATTTAGATTCATGGATTTAAACCATCTTTCACCAGTGTTTCGTATCTCAGTAGTTGTTGATATGGTTGCTTCAGATACTTTAAGTTCAAGATTTCCCACCTTTGTTTTGGTTCCATCAAAATTCAAGGCCAACTCTCTAGCTAACTCAAGGTGCCCCCTCTGTATCTTCTGATAGAAATTGAAACATCCCACTCTTTGGAAGACCTCTCTCATTAGAGGTTCAACAGAAAATAGTTGCATGTCATAGGGTTCAGTCCTCACTATGACCCCACCCTTGAGAGCCTTCTTATGTTGTGGAGTATATGTTTGTTGATTTAGGAAGAAAACTAAGACAACAATCTGAGTCATGCAAGAGGAAAAATAGAAGGACAAAGGTCTTAGGGTTTGGAGGGATAATTTTTTTCAGAGCTATCTTTTGTCTAGGGTTTTAATGTTCTTTAGCCTATTTTACCCCTATGATTATGAAAGGGAAGTTGATAGTTAGGAAAGGAAGAATACCATATATGAAAAATGGAGATGCAAGGAGGAATCTTGTTGAAAACGATTTTGTTGAATACCTCACCCTCACTTTTACAAAATCATCATAACTTTATCAACAAAGTTCTTTTTAATTTCCAAAACAAAATAGATAAAATGTATACTTGAAATAAGAATGGAAATATTAATTGTAACCAACTGGTATAGGTTGTGAGGTAAGTGAATAACAATGTTGAGTTTGTGTACAGGGTTTGCAGTGCCAAAAAAGGGGATTCGCAGCAGAATTCGCAGTGTAGGAAGCAAAATCCAAGTAGGGAATAGGCATGGTGCCTTGACAGCAAGGTTTGCTCATTATTTATATCAAATAAGCTAAGAGCTATGTTGTTGGCTAAGAATTGAGATAACAAAGGTAACAGGGATGGTTGGTAGCGTGGATCACCAATTCGCAATGCCTAGGAGAAGAAATTACAAGCACATCCTTTTATTGTTCTTCAACAGGGCTTAGAAAATCTCATGGAGTACATAGAGGATGAGGCTTAAAATTTGATATGCTTGATCTTGGATGAATCCACCTGCAACTGACCTAACCTCCAACTCACTCTCACCATCCAGTTCGTAGCAAATTTCGCAGCGCCTGTCTGAAAACAACAATTTCTACAGCGTCGAGCTGGGAAGAATTTGAAATCTTGGAAAAATAGTTAGAAATGATTTAAATGATGAAATCCCATATTATTTCCTTAAGAACATGAGTGTTGAAATCAAGGATATCGGTTGACAAAGCATCGTAAGTGAAATTATGGCAATGAGAACAAAGTGTACTTGAGATGCACTGTGAAATGTCCTGATGAGATGGCAGCATACAAAAAGAACTTGATTTGACCTCCTAACGGGTAGAGGGACAAAGTGGAGGGGTTTAAGCACATCATGGAAGTGATGACATGTCAGGGTGGTGGTGGCATAAGGATGATGGTTTGTCTAACCTTGTCATAAATATGGAGATATAAACCAAGGGTTTGGGCCAACATCAACCTTAACTTTATTTGTGTTAAGACCTAAGAAGACTATAAGGAGGAGGTCAAAAGTAAAACTTAAACAACACTAAGGATAAAAATAAAAAACCTAAGGCTGAATTGACCCAAACAATTCCATGTGATAACACCAGCTTGCATTGGAGTACCAACCTACGTTGGGGTAGCTCCCACTAATGGGGATCTCATCACTTCCCTCTACTAGGGATCACTTCCCACTACTAGGGAACACATCTCACTACTGGAGAAAACAATCACTTATCACTACTAGAGAAGTATTTTTGGACCACTCCAAGATTGTCTCTGAAATACTCAAACTTAACTCTCGGCAGGGGCTTGTTCGATACATTTGCTACCTATTCGTTGGTGGAAATACACTGGAGCTTTATTTCTCCCTTTTGTACCATGTCCCAAACATAGTGGTACATGATCTCAATATGTCTAGACCTGTCATGACACACTAGGTTCTTTGACAACTTTATGAAACTCTGGTTGTCACAAAAGATACATGTCTCCTCCAACTCGAGATCAAACAATCCTATAATTATTTTTCAAAGACACACTCCTTCACCATAAGTTGAACAAACTACTACATACTCTGCCTCTACAAAAATGAGCGCCAAACAAGTATGCTTCCTACTGAACCACGAGATCACAAATGATCCCAAACTGAAGCAACATCCGAATGTACTTTTCCAGTCTGTGACACTACCTGCCCAATCTGAATCTGTGTAGCCTTGCAATATTATCTCACGATCCAAAATATATCTGAGACCATAATCAGTTGTACCCTTTAGGTACCTCATTGCATGTTTTTACACAATCAGGTGAACTGACTCAATGTGTTCAATGCAGAACATATATCTAGTATATTGTTCATCAAGTACATTAACGAACCAATCATCTGCTTGTATATGGTGGCATCCACTATATCTGAAGTTGTATCAAACATCAATTTCAAGTTATCCACCATCGGTGTAGATATGGCCTTACAATCCAACATCTCAAACTCTTCAGGATCTCTACAACATATTTTCCTTGGTTAAGGAAAATACCATTAGGTCTCTGCCATACCTCCAAACCTAAGAAGTAATGCATCAAGCCTAGGTCCTTCATCTCAAACTATGCATCAAGTTTCCTCTTACTCTTAGCGATGATATTTTTGTTTCCTGATAGAAATAGATCATCCATGTATAGTAGAAATATCACAGTTTCACCATCCACAACCTTGAAGCAAAGGTTGGAATATGTTGTACTCTTGGTGAAACTCAAGCTCATCGGGAAATTGTCCATCTGACATATCACGTCCTGGGTGCCTACTTAGGCCCATACAAAGCCTTCTTCAATCTATAGACATGAGACTCATTCTCATGTATCTTGTGACTGCTCTATGTACACTTCTTATGATTAGTGGAGAAAGTATCTCATCATAATCTTCTTCCTCTTGTTGGGAGAATATTCTGGACACAAGTCAAGATTTATACATATTTATTTTGTTATCTGCAACATTTTTGATCTGGTAGATCAATCTTGGAAGTCACCATTGACTTCCCTTCTGGTCTCAAGGAAAAATTCATATCCCATTCCTTCTGATTGGCTTCCTCCTCTGTCACTGAAACAAGGGAATCTTCCCAAGAGATTGTCTCCCTCTAAGACTTGCACACTTCTATTCTTAGCTATAGAGCTAGTGTTGTGTGTGTTCAAATGAGGTGTTAGCCTCTCTTATAAATAGTAGTTTGTCCAGCCTAAAATTAGTTATGGGCCAACCTATCACTTTGTCCTTTTACTTTACATTTTACTTGTCAAGGAACAATAGGGTCGACTTTTACAAAGGCACAATAGGGTCATCTTAACAAATATAATAGAATAATTTTCTTTAGGGTTTTGTCTTGGTCAAATACAATAAGAATATCTTCTGAAGCTACTCAAACTTCAACAGAAACTCAATAGATAGACACAGGGGTAGAAAAATCATGGAAAAACCTATCGGATTGGCTAATTGAATGGACCAGGGTCACCCGCCAAACCATGGAATCCATTCTAAGGGATCGTACGCCACCAACCCGGAAGGGAAAGGATGTGTTATGCTGGGGGAAAAGGGAGAAGAAAATTTCAACATCAAAGAGGCTTATAGAGAAGCCATGGGAATTTTGGATGGGCCCAATAAGACAGTCTGGAACAAAGTTTGGAACTCTCCCCATTGGCCCAAAATTGCCACTTTTATGTGGATAATAGCCAATAAAAAGATTTAACTTGGGATTGAATCCTAAAGAAAGGATTTGAAGGCCCCTCTATATTCCTAAGGTGCTACCAAGAGGAGGAAAATATAAACCATCTACTAAGTTCCTATAGGGTGGCCTCAGATCTATGGGATCGTCAAGCCCTTATTTTGCGCAGATATGAAAGAATTAGGAATGACATAATCAAAACACTAGAGGAGTTGACAGTGGATCCTTACTGTAATCAAGTTCTTAACAGAGTTTGGAACCTATTCCTGGGATTTCTTTTCTAGAATATTTGGAATGCCAAAAATAAAAGGATCTTCCAGCATCAACATACTCATCTGGCCCATATTTGGCAAGGAATTCTCACTAATTTCTGTGAAACTATCACCATGGTTCCCTGGGAGAACAATGATTGGCTAGCAACAAGCAACGAAAAAGAGATTCTTTCGAACTGGAACATTCATCAAGGCAAGATTCCTCACCAACCTCAGAATGCATGCACCTAGAAAAATTAGATAAGAGAAAATTGTGAACCTCTCCCACTAGGTTTCCTGAAATCAAACTTTGATGAGGCCTCTAAGGGAAACCCCATCCCAACAGGAGCTGGGGGAATTTTTACAAATTCCTCGGGACAAATCATCAACCTCTTTTTTGTCAAAATTGGGCTTAACACAAATAATGGGGTTGAGCTAGCCAGGCTCCTCACATGATTGAAAATAGCAATGAAATATAGGTACATAATGCTCATATTCGAAGGGGACTCTCAAATCCTTATTCGGCCCTTAGAAAAATCATAAATGGAGCTCAGCCAAACCAAGTCACAAAGAACTAGAATTTTTCATCGGGTCTCTCTGATGTGGAAACTGTCACTTGAGGCAACTCAACCATTATTCTGAGTCATGTCATATGAAAGGAAAACTTGGTGGCATACTGCATAACATGGTGGTGGGCCAAACCCAACTTGAATCACGACGGCTCTGGGAGAAAGTGGGACTGGGGGAATTCCAAGACAATATAACATGTTTAAATCAAAAAGAAAATCACCCACCACATGCGGAGACATCTGTGGGATCAAGAGTACACCCATTGGGTATGGCGAAGATCCACGTGTCCTCATGAAAAATGCAATTCCTACGATTGGTCATACGTGATTCAGTACTAAGGGAGGTGGATCGGTACAACTGACCTCAAAGTGGAAGAGTGAACAATTATTATTGGGAGACAAAGTTAAAATTAATGAGACTATGACTACATGATCCAAAGGTGGTTAAGTTGACAATGGATGGTGGAAGGATGAAATTGTCGTACCCAACCACCTGTGAAACCATTATGTTTGGACATGAAAATCGTAGGGTTTGAGTGATCATGATCTACTCAGGTAATCATGGGATAAAGGGGAAGCGGGAATATAATTCTCCTCAACGATCAAAGATTATTCTCGTTAAAACGAGAAGGAGGTAGCCTTATCATGATATTGTTATCCAATATCCAAATTATTCTAGTAATATTGGCGGATCCCTAGGGGATTATCAATTGGAAGGTCAATAGAAAGAGGAAGTCTCAAGGTAGTTTCTCCATTGAGGGTGACTCCCTATACCTCCTGAGGTGTTTTCCCAGTTGTGTGCCCACAGTTTAAGAGGCCAACCTTTCTTTCCTCAGTGGGTCTTTAGAGAGAATTTTGAGTTTAGTGAGAGGGTTCTTCCTTAAATCCATGGAGCCAGGACAATGTAGGGATACTAACAAAATCAAGGCTATGCATGGGTCAGGTTGCCTTCCTAAAAGCAAAATGGGGGTAGGGAATCAACCAATAGAGAAGCCCACAAGAGTCAGTAACATAGAAACAAGAGCAATAGGAGAGGCATGTAATCGGTACCAAAGACTTTACTCACCTGTGGAAAAAAAATCTATGGAGAATTTGCAGGAATCACTCCTAAAGAAATGAAAGAGTACCAAGGACGAGGACAGTCTTCGGGAGGCAAAAGACTGGGTGCCAAAACCTATACAAACCAGGACTAGGGATAACAAGTAATTTTTCCTAGCTGAGGTATATTAGATGACAAAAGCTATAATGGCGCAGGTCATCATAAGCTAGAGAACCAAGCCACTCCCCATGCCATCTTCATCTTAGAAGCAAAGTTCAAGATTTTATGTAAGGTGTAGTATGGAATTTTCTTTCAGGAAAGAACCTAGGACACCCAAGAGGATCAAAGAGTTCGACTAGAGGATAAATATTACTAGATCAGAACAAGTGAGCACCCTATCTAGGTGGAAGGGGACGATGAAAATCCTCAAAGTCCAACAAGAGGCCCACAAGTTGTTTGGAAAGCGAGCAGTACAAGCATGCCAACCACAAGACAATTGAGACTTTGTGTTTTCTTAATCCCTCACCCTAATGCTAGGATTAGGGATCTTGATAGATAGAATTTTTTCCTTTTGTTTTCCATGTCTAAAATCTCTTGGGGAAAATAGGACCAGCCTAAGGAAGTCACTTGAAAAATCCAGGCTTCATAGAACTTTGTTTTGGTTCTATAAAACTCGAATATATAGCAATGTCAAGTGTAGATATATGGTAAATCTCAGAAAACTTATTGATACAGAGAATGAGTCTTGCTTCCATTTTTTAGCAAACCCATGTACCCATGATTGTATTTTTATGTATACTCTGAATAGAAAACTCTAGACTTTTTTTGCTTAAAAAAAAAATTATAAGCGCATTGATGCTTTCGTCTTATATATATGCACCGAGAAGGTTGATAAAGAGCACACTAATGAATTTTGATAATAAAATGACTGAAAAAAATACCTCTACTACAACCTCCACCCACCCATTTTTTTTAATTATATGGAACATATGTTAAAACCTCTGCATCAAATAGCAGAGGTTGTAGTGAAGGCTTTTCTAAAAAAAAATTGATCTTATAAAACTATAAACCTCCGCAAAAACCTATGTTTTCCTTGTAGTGAAAATGAGCACACCATGTCATATGGGTTGTCTTTCGCTCATGTCCTTCCACTGTCCTTACTTGGTAGTATCCCTACCTCAAGTCCAACTTTGAGAAAACCTTGGGCTTAGCCAACTTGTCAAAGAAGTATGCTACCAAAGGACCTAAGGGGTATCTACTTTTTATGGTCCACTTTTTCAATACATGATAGTACAAGCACATCCTCAATTTTGGTGTGTCCTTGTTATTTTTAAAGAGGATCGATGCACCATATGGGGACCTAGAAGGCTTGATGAAAGAAACTAGCATCAATGATCTTAGTTAATTGTCACCTTAACTCTTCCAACTTGTGTCTAAAAAGTTAGTAAGGTTCTCTAGATTCTAGCTAGAGGTTGCAACCTTGGCTAGATCTCAATATGATGGCCAACGGTGTTCTTAGGCAAGGGAACTTTAGGCAAATGATTAGGCATTTGAGCTATAAACTTGTCCAATACATTGGTAAGTGTTGGTGGAATGGGTGTCCCCACTCCATTGTCATTCACTTCTTCATAACTACTGCATAAATTTGAGACTTTGAATACCAGGTTTCCCTCTTCATCATAAATGAAGATATAATCCACACCTTTTCATCTTAATTCCTTGTTGTTGTGTGCACAACACAAGTCTTTCATCAATGAAGTATCACCAACTTGTCTACAAATTGCATGAGAACTAACTACATTCTCCTTAGGAATTATTGTCCAAGAATGACTTCAAAGTCATTTTTATATGATACTATAAAGTTTGCATGGCCCAACCATTTGTCCAATGAAAATGTAACCATAGCTACTATCTTAGCCTTAGAATTGTTTGCCTTAATTAAAGCATTGCATGATCCAATTCTAAGTTTGAGTTCACTTGCCAATTCGTTTTTCAAGAAGTTGTGTGAGGAACCAAAATCCACCATTAGTTGTACTCTCCTTCCATTGATGATTAGATCCACACACAAAAATTGATTGATATTTTTCCCTTGGTTGCAAGCCAAAGCATCTATTAACTACAAAGACGCCCCCAAAAATACATTCTCCCTTCCATCTATCATAGAAGCTTACTATGTATGACCTCTTAAAGAAAATGAATTGCAACATAAAGAAATAAGAGTTTTACCTTTACTTGAAGTGGCATTGCAATGGGTACCATACAATGCCATCTTCAAAAGCTCTGTCATGGAACTCCTAGGCCAAAATGCACTTGAACCCAAGAAACTCCGAGGTGTTTTTTCTTTGACTGCTCTATGTATATTGACTTGGTTGAAATGCACTCTAAGGCTTGGTTGGACACTTGAACAAGCTACTCTCAGATTGTCAATAGCATGCAACAACTACTTGGTTTCATCCTCTACCTTCATCTAGTCTCCAATGAATACTAACACTCTTTTGGACAACTATTGAAAGAGGGGTCACTCTAACAGTTGTGTTGCTAGATGTTGCCTCAATGAGGGCCCAAACCTCCCAAGAAACCTATTGTTGAAACATGAACTCAAAGTTGTCTCAAGCTGGTCAATCCATCCTCCAAACCTATTGATTCCTAATGGAACATGGTGAAGATCATCCAACAAGGTTATGAAACCAACTTCTTAGAGAACTTGAGTTCTAATACCAACTATCATGGACCTAAGAATCTTGACCAAATTTTTACTTTTTTTCATCTCTGATGTGTGGCATTGTCTCTCCTCAGCGACAGTGGCTTGACAAACTACACATATTTACTCAAGGTATATCCATGACTTCTCCTTAAGATACATTGCGTTAGATGCACATTTATGTCCAACACAAGAAAGTTCGCACAATAAAGTTAGAAACTAGAATGCCAATGACTATTACACATAGAGTTCACATTTCTTTATATTTTTGTTTGAAGAAAAAAAGAGCAAAGCATAGTCCTTAATGGATTTTCCCATATTAAATATCCTAAAATAAATCTATAATATTTTAAACATCAACTTGATAATATTAAATATCAATTTAAACTAAAACCTTATGTGTATTATATAAATGTTGTTATAATTAGTTTTAACTCTTTTAATTTAATATCAACCTGTTTTAATACTTTGATGATAAATTATGAATATTAAATTTTAACCTAATAAAATAGTTAATTAAAAATAGATGAAAATATAATAATAATTATTAATATTAAATCTTAACCTTAAAAACACATTCATTAAAAAAAATATGCCAAATAAGAGTGTAGATTAAAGATGAAAAGGCTACATGATCCATACATACAAGATATTGAACTGAACTACTTTGTCCATCGAAAAGATCTATTCATTTGAAAAATCTATTTATATTTTAATAAATAGAAATAAAATAAAAAATAAAACAAATAGAAATAAAATAAACAAGATGGGTTATGAGGCAACAAGCCCCTGACCCCGCCTTTGTATTTGTATGGAAGAGGTGGGAAGTGAGTGCAAGTGTCAAGTAGTTATTTGTTTTCCCAAATATATCTTAAGCGGCCTCACTGAACCAAAGCTTTTAAGTTTCACCTTTTTCGTGGTGGTATGGTGACAAGTGCAAGTACTCCATGACTAAAATATCATTATTTTCCTTAGCTTAACTCAGATAAATTGACATACAATGATTATGTTGATTAAACTATCATCAATTTTCTTAGGTTAACTCAGATAAATTGACTTACAATGATTATGCTTTGATGTAGGGATGCAAATTTAATGTGGAGAATTACAGGGTGAATGCCAAATTTCTAACGAAAATCTTGGAAGAAGGAAAGAGACTAGAAAATCGGAAACAAAACGCGAGGAAACAAGGAAACTTATAATGATTATGTTTTTATGCTTTGATGCAGGGATGCAAATTGAATGTGGAGAATTACATATCTAATGCCAAATTTCCAATGAAAAACCTGGAAGAAGGAAACAAAATGTGAGGATGAAAAACATCCGTACTAAAGATGGTTATAGTGCTTTCAAACTGCATGCAAGAGACCAAGTGCCAAGTGGAAGTGGAGGGCAGGTGACAGTAGAAAGCTCACGAGAGGCACCAAAACCATCACACGTCAGCATCTCGAAATATGGAAAAACTTAGGCATACATGGCCTCCAAAGTAGTTTCGAAAAACTTAGGAAACTACAAAGTAATGCTAACATTACCACTAGCATTAATCCAACTGAAGAGATGTTATGTGGCCATTTCCTAAGTTTTAAACAAAATGCCTCGTTTTGTCTCGATATGACGCTAAATAAGGCCTCAAAATTACTCATTGGTTAAAATAAAAGTGAAAAAAGTGTTCTGGGCTATTTATAGGTGAAGAAAAAGTGGTGGAAGAAATATCAAAAAAAAAATTGGGTTTAAAATTTCGGTTTGTGTGCCAAATTAATAAAAGACTAAAAATCGATTACTATAAGTCACCACCCTAAGGGTAGGGACTAATAAAATGAAGCAAAATAGATTCAGCCGTGTTCAAATATCATCTTCATAACATGTTAACTGGTCAAGATCTCATAAGATCATCTCGTGGAAATTACCCTTCTTCTCCAGCGCTTGCCTCTGGGCGAGACCAACCGCTCATCATCCTTTTGGGCGTGACTAACCGCTGCCATTCCCATTTAACTCAGACTAGAAAAAATGTTCAAGCAGAAGGAAATACTTGTTTCCCACCTCCAATTGGTCATTTGGAGAAAGCGTGGGTATCTTATGCCTGATGTACAAGGAGTGGGAATGGCAGATTAAATTGTGAGGGAATTCCTGAATGATTTGGTCAGCGCGGAGGGGAATTCTTGAATAGTGTCATCTGAACTAATGTGGAGCGCGAGGTCGGATCGTCATGCCGTCGGATCTGTGCCATGTATGTTGAGCTATCCATACCATTTTCAACGTACGGTCTGTAACCAGGCCATTCGATTGTCGACACGTGGCATGGATCCAATGGTAAAATCCAAAGGCTCTGTATTTGCCATGGGGCGTGCATCCAACGATTTAATCGGGCGGCTCTTGTCATGCCATGCGGCGTCCATCCAACGATTAGATCTGGCAGCTTCTATCTCACCTACATGGCATGAATCCAATTACTATATCCAACTACTATTGTGACGCCAAGTGGCATGTATCCAACCGCCCAATCCAAGGGCTCTAACCTCACCACGTGTTGTTCATCCAAGCACTGCAAACTCACCACGTGGCATTCATCCAAGCACCCAATCCAATGGCTTCTGACTCACCATGTGGCACAAATCTAACAGAAAGATCCAAGGGCTGCAGAATAGCCATGTGGCATGAACATAATGGTTGAATCCAAGGGTTGTAGAATCCCCACGTGGTCAGAATATAACAGCCCAATCCAAGGGCTATGGACTCGCCACATGGTGTGCATCTAACGGAAAGCTCTAAGGGCTCTGGACTTGCCATGTGGCATGTTTCTAAGGGTAAGATCTAAGGGCTCTGGATTCGCCATATGACATGCATCTAATGGCAAGATCTAAGGGCTCTGGACTCGCCACATGGTGTGCATCTAACAGTCCGATCCAAGGGCTCAGATTCACCACGTGTCATTCATCCAATGGCAAGATTGAAAGGCTAAAAATGCACCACATGGCACGCACAAGTGGGTAGATCGAAGGGGCCTGGACTCGCCACGTGGCATGCATCGAATGGCCAGATCCAAGGGTATTAGTCGTGCCACGTGGCTTGCATCCAACGGTCGAATCTCGCAGCTGTGATCTCGACGCGAGGCATGCATCCGACGGAGAAATTTGGGGGCTATGATTTCTCCACATGGCATGCATTCGATGACCAAATCGAGCAGCTATGATCTCGCCACATTGCGTGAATCCAATGGGTGTGATCCGACGGTCGTGATCTGCGCAAACGACGGTCAGATCCAGATAATGGAGATCACCTCAAATTCCTGTTTGTTTCAGTTATAAGAATCCTCCTCATTATAAACTCGATCACTTCGATGGATATAAGGAAGAAGTACAAAAATAATGACAATGTAAATAATCCAAATCTTTCCGACGGGGTGAGTTGGTCTATCGATGGGCATGGAAATATCTCTCTTGAACCAAACAACATTACACAAATGGTGGTTCCGGGGGCAGTTTTGTGAACCGAACAGCATTACAGATGGTGGTTCCGAGGGCAGTTTTGCAAGGACGAGCATGTCTATTCCGCAACTAAATACCGCCCAGTATGGAAACATGCAGTCGTTGCATATTCTAACACAACCTTCAGCATTGTTGATAATACGCAGTCGCCGCATATCCTAACACCACCTTCAGCGTTGTTGATAATAGTAGTCACCGCATATCCTAGCTATCTAAACCATTGTTATGAATATCTTAAATATGTATTAATGTTCAAACATTTTCCTAGCATATCCTAGCTATCTAAACCATTGTTTGAGTGCATCATTAGTTCTTTATGCATGTTGTGTGAAGAGGCAATGACTTCAACAATTATGGCTAACCTAAAATCTAAAGTTATGAGTTTAGATGGATTGTCACAATAGATATTAATTTGTGGGGATTAGTGGATGTTTTTCAAATCCGTTAATTTTGGGAATTGCGGATTTGTAAAACCTAAGTATGACTAGTTTTAGTGTCATAAGTTCACAAAATGTATTTGTATGACACTCCAAACTAGTTTTAAAAGAGATATTGTGATTAGGAGAGATGTAAAATTTACCTAGCCCCACTTTAATGGGGGAATCCTTGGGAAGCTCCATGAAATAAATCCCATGGAAATTCTTTATTTATTTCCTTCAAGGGAGTGTTTTGAGATACATTATTCCTTATATTGAGGAAAAGTAGAGAGGATATTTACGCTTTGTATAGCAAATTTGAAAGGCATGGTATCCTTACCTTCAAAGATATTAGAGTTTCAAGCTAGAAAGATTCCACGAGCTATGGTTAGAGGGAGAGCTTTATACCTCTTTGTGTCTTTGCTCATACACTAGTTTTGGAGTGCTTCTTCAATGGATCTCCCCTTCTAATCATTAGTCTGGCCATTCACGCAGTGCATTTCTTTCCATACCTCTAAAGTATAAACACAAGTCGTAATAAGGTGAGATTTGGTTAAAGAGTTAGCTTTGTAGAGACAACACCGACCCAATCCCACATAGCATCTTTTTTGAAAGATGTCCCATGATAGGGATTTAATGTTTAACAATAACCACATGAATATTTTTTATTTTGATAGTCATTTTAATTTTCAAAGTAGCCTCGACCACCAATATTGTGGGATATCATTACCCTCGATAGCAAGGGATTTGTATCCTAGCCTGGTTTTATAAGTACCTATAGGATTCAAATACCAAATGAGGTGATCTTCTTTATATTTTGGATTTTTGAAACAACTTCTTATATTTAAAGTGTAGGATTCCCATATTTCTTCATTTTCCTCTTGAAGTCCAATCTCCTCCCAAGAAAGAAACACTTGCATCCTATCTGTAGTTATGATTCCTTGAACTACTTGTCTTAGAGTATGGTAGGCATGACTTTTCAAGTCCAAAATTAATTAGGGTGGGAGCCTATGTGCATCATTTCTACCACTCCAGGGATCGAGGACAATTTGGAATTTTTTACCTCTGCTAATTATCCATACCAACCAATTTCCTATAAAGGGGAAGGCCATAACCACTACTTTGTAAATTATTGGTGTGTTTTTAATATATTTAGATGGATTTTTTACCCATTCCTCTATGGATTTAGGAGTAATATATTTATATTTGATTATCTATTTCTAGAGTGCAAAGCCTTGTATCAGTATCTATATATTCTTAGCTTAGTTGCAAGAGCCTTTGAAAAAAAGGAGTGTGTTCTTTAGGCATCATCCACCTTTAGATTTTGTAGCAACAAGTTTCTTCTAGGAGGCTAATACCATCCCTTTTTTCCCTGCCTTTTCAAACCAGATGAACTTGCAACTTAATGCCTAATTTTGTCTAGGACTCCTTTTCATATCCATGCCAAGGACATCCAATAGATGGGAATGTATTTTAGAACATATTTCACAAGAACCCATTGACCACCTCTAGAGAGCCATTGATTGCACCATGTGTTGAGTTTCATCTCTACCTTGGATATTATTGACTACCAACCACCTTTTTTATACCAGATTGCTTTCAAACAAAATCCAAGGTATTTTATTCCATCATCTATTACTAATAATTGAAAAGGAAATACGTCAGAGTACATAGTTTTTTCATTCTCTAAGATGCCTCAATGGGCGTTTGTAGACTTCTCAATGTTTATCTTCAATTCATTGATGTGTTTATCATTTATTTATTAATATATTTGACTCAATTTATACATTGAAAATAAATATCCAGTATTCCTAAAGATATTAAGTCAGTCTTTTCCTAGAGAGACATTGATCAAAGAGCTCTAGTGTAAGCAAAATAAAATTAGAACCAAAGAGCATGAATATATTCAAAGGATTTTGCAAGAGTGTTCTCAATTATCTTTTAGATCCCATTCTCAATGCAACTCCATTTTTAGATAACTAGTATGCTTCATAGTTGTTGTCCCTAAAAATGTGCATAAAATAAATATGAGAGATGGGTGATTTTAGAAGTAGAATTTCATGAAAAAGAGATTGCAGTGTGAAGTTCAAAAAATTGATTTTGTTTTCATCCATTGAATCATATGAAAAGAGTCACCATAGATTTGGAATTGAGAAACTTCATTATCCTGAGACAACATTAATACTAGTTTTAGTGTCATAAGTTCACAAAAGTTATTTGTGTCACTATCCAAACCATTTTTAAAATATATATTGTAATTCGGGGAGAGATGTCAAATTTCCCTAGCCCCACATTTAGGGGGGGGGTCCTAGGGAGGCTCCATCAAAAAAATTCCATGGAAATTATTTATTTATTTCTTCTTTAGGGGATTGATTTGAGATGCATCCTTCCTTATATTGAGGAAAAATAGAGAGGAAATTTAGGTTTTTTATATCACATTTCAAAGGAATGGTATCGTTATCTTCAAAGAGATTATATTTTGAAGCTACTAGATTCCATAGGTTATGGTTTAGAGGGAAAGATTTATACCTTTTTGTGTCCTTTCTCATACACTAGTTCTTGAGGACTTATTCAATGGATCTCCCCTTCCAATCATTGTTCAAACTAGTCGAGCAATATTTTTCCTTCCCATACCTCTAAAGTATAAGCATAGGTCATATTAAGGTTAGAGTTGCTCTCACAATCATAATCGTAGCAACAACACAGACTCAGTCCCTCATAACTACTTTTTTGAAGGACACCCCATGTTAGGGATTTAGTTTTTAACAATAACCACATGAGTATTTTTTATTTTCATAGGAATTTGAATTTTTAGAGTATCCTTGATCACCAGGATTGTGTGTTTTCATTACCCTCCATAGTAAGGGATTTATATCCCATCCTAGGTCCATAATTACCTATAGGGTTCAAAGAACAAATGAGGTGATATTATTTATCTTTTGGATTTGTGAAACAACTTCTTAGATTTCAAATGTAGAATTCCCATATTTCTTAATTCTCCTCTTGGAGTCCAATATCATCCCAAGAAAGTCATTGTTGCATCATATATACAATTATGATTCCATGAGATACGTGTCTCAAAGTATGGTAGCCATGACTTTTCAAGTCCAAAAATAGTTGGGTTGGGAGCCTACATGAACCATTGCTACTAATCCAGGGATCCAAGCCAATTTGGACTTTAATACCACTGCTAATTATCCATACAACCAATTTTCTTATAGGGGGGAGGTCATAACCATTGCTTTCCATAGTATTGATGTGTTATGAATATGTCTAACTAGATTTGTAACCCATTCTTCTATGGATTCGTGAGTAATATATTTATATTTGATTTCCTATGCCTAGAGTCCAAAGCCTTGTATCAATCTCTATACATTATTTTCTCCATCAAGCTTTTAAAAAAGGAATGTGTTCTTTAGGCCCCATTCACATTGATATTTTGGAGAAACAAGTTTCTTTGAGCAAGCTAATACCATCATTTTTTTCCCTACCTATTTAGACTAGATGAACTCAAAAATTAATGCCTAATTTTGTCTAAGACTCCTTTTAGGATCCATTCCATGGACCTCCAATAGATAGGGATGGATTCTAGAACAAATTTGAAAAGAACCAATCGACCACCTCTAAAGAGTCATTGATTGCACCATGTGTTGAGTTTCTTCTCTACCTTGTCTATCAGCCACTTGTAATCGTCTCTTTGATAATTATTTTATTTCAAATGATAACCTAAGTATTTCATTCCATCATGCATTATCAATACCTTAAAAGGAAATACTTGGGAGTACATAGCTTTTTCATTCTTCAAGTGGCCCCAATAAGAGTTTGTTGACTTGTTAATGTTTAGTTTCAATTCATTGATGTGTTTATTATTTATTTATTAACATATTTGACTCAATTATATTATAGAGTTTATTATTATTATTTTTAATGTCTATTTTTTTCACCTTTTACTTATCTAACTCAATTCCCTTATATTACTTATCATTTATTATTTTTTAATCGCTGTGTATTTTCTAGAATCTATATATTCTTTCTTGACTTACTCTTATCTATCAAATATGATTCATTTGATTACTTTATGATCAATGGAGTGGCCACTAGACACATTGGGACTTATAACACAGTTGATATCCATAGGCCTTACCATAATTATGATTAACTATGTAAAACTATGTTAGAATTTGACCACACCTCAGGTCTAGTCTATGTCTTCGACACTTATACATAAATTTCACTATTTGAACTATAAGCATAAACACATTGAGATGTCTAACCATTTAGCACAACGGAAAATCAAAACTATCAATTAGATCATATACAAGTACATAAGAATACATTGCCCCAAATCACTTGTTCTTAAACCAAGAACCAATGAAATCATGTACCAAGGACAATGGCCCAATTCTTACAATAGAAAAATGCCAACACCACTTACAAATTTACCATGGAAACCCTCCTTAGTTTCCATGTCCAATCCTAGTCAACTCAATTGATTGTGGCAGTCCTAAACAACTACCCAAAGGGACACTTCAAGGGACTGTTGTAACACACATGTTACAACCCTCAATCTATTATTCTAGTCCTTCACAACAACCCTCAAAGTTTACCCTCAATATACCCTCCAAGTTGTCCCAAAAACTTAGTTAAATCATCCCTCCAAGATTGTCCAAGGTTTGCTTCAAGACTGTTGTACCTTCCACAAGGATTGTTGTTATGTTGGTTGTTACAACCCTCAAAATATGTTGTTACAAACCTCATAATATTTTGTTACATCCCTCAGAATATGTTGTAACAACCCTCTAATCATCCTTTAAGTCTACCACTAGGATGTTGTACTAGCCCCATGTGCCTATTGTACTTGTACCAACATCATGTACCTATTATACCAACTTGTATCTGCCTCATTCCCTCGCTTCCAGCTACCACAAGACTATCCTCAAATCTTCCTAGAGATTTGTTGTTGTTCCAGCCTATAACAACCCTCTTTTTGGATGGAAAAAATCTTCTTCAACCTGTGGCTTCCTCGGACTGGAAGGTAGAGCCTCTCCTAGGTTGTGACTACCCTAAATTCATCTGATCAACCCCCTAGACTAGACACAACACCCTACTATTGTCCATTCCCACTATGTCGAGCCCTATTACATTCAGTGATTTCCTTCCTTTATCAGTTCAAGCTTCTCTTAGGCTTCATCCTACTCTCCCTAGGATGCCAACAATCACATATACCTATGGCTAGGCTTCTCCTAGGTGTTGGCTACTCTACTTCAATTTTTACCTGCCCAAAACAATATTAACACAATAGAATTGAGGCTTCTCCATTGTCAGACCAAGGTCACCACAAGATGGACTGAAATCACCAAGATCCTCCTCACATTGTCACCACAATCATGAAATGTCACATTGACCTCTCTCCTTTATATAAAATTCTTAGGGGTCATCAAGGAAGCCCCTCCACAATTCAACATCTATAGACTTACATGTGGGTGTGAAGCCCCATCACAAACCCACAAATCCCATCACTAATCCCCCAAGTCCCCAACTCAAAATACAAGGGTGTTTTCACCAAAAAAAAGGGATAATACGGTGCCAATGATGATACTCACATGTTTGGCACCTAGGCCACTAGTGGGAATGCCTCTTGATGCCAAAAAACAATCAACACTCCCTCCTAACGAGGGATTCATTCCATCCTCAATTATCACCAGGAAGTAGTGATGTCTCCCATCCTAGGAGTATCTCTTTCTCTCACACTGGATCCACTACCATAGTTTCTCTCTAATCTTCCTGATTGGTTGCTCCCCCGGTCACTTAGGCAAGTCTTGTTGTTTGGCATGATCCATCCCTAGAAGACACCCTTCTCCTAGGATCCTTCCACTCCTAAGCATCTTGTCTGGCCATCTCAACCCATGACACCCCTCCTGACAGTCTTGGAAGATGCCTCTCTCCCATATGGACTTGAAGGTTGGCCTCCACTAAACAACTAACTATCCCTTTGAGCCTCCTGACTCCCTCTGAAGTTGGACTCCCTCTAAATCCATTGACTCCCTCTAAGAATGGGCTCCCTCTAAGTTTTCTCAATGTTTGAAGCTACCTACTCCATGTCCATTGTCACTCTGCTACTACAAGTCATGGCTCGCTTAGGTTGGTCCTTCTTCCTATACACATTTCCCTCTCTAACTCCAAGAACCATTGTTGTGTTTGAGCTAGATCCTTTGAGCACGAATAACACTTGTCCATCCCGGAACAAAGTTGCATATCCCTTCTCCTCAATCACTGAGGCTAAGAACACACTTCTGGCACCCATAACACATTTTCCACTCGCAACACATCCCCCAACTCCATCTAGAATACCAATGTTCTAAATACCTGTACTACATGATTGGTCCTCATACCAAGATCCACATACATACCCAAGTCAGACATTGTGAAGCTCTCAAACAAATCGTGTGCCCCTGCATGTGTTGGTGGCTCAAATAGTATAAGAACCACACAATCCTCCATGGAAAGCATACTTCCTACCCAAGTCACGATTTTCCAATGAACTTATGCCCAAGTCCATCATCCAAGTCACAAGAATCTCCATGTCTACGTACATGCTGCAACTGAACCTGTTTTTTTCTCTCTAAATAGTCCCAAGTTGCAGATTCACACATAATCTAGTTCACTCTAGACCTTCACAACTCATCTCTACAATTGTCCTCATCTTCCTCGGTCAAATACTTCATACACTTTTGTGCCTCGACAATGTGCAACTTTCTCGCCCGATGAAGACACTATCTCATTCACCTTCCATACATATGAAGTTATCTCATCCATGCCAAAGCACCTAAGTTGCACCCATTGCAACTAACCATGACAATTCATTGGAAGTCCATTCATAGGGTTGGAAACTCGTCACACAACATATTGTTGTGAATCGAGCTCTCTACCAATCCACCAAAACTCGCAACCTACCACACCATTAAGCATCAATAACCCACAACTCCTCGTCTAAACGATTTTCTCCATGTATCAAACCAAAGACCATCTAACTTGTCCTACTTGGAGGAGTCACTATGTCTCCCTCTAAGAGCTAGCTCCTCGAAGAGATAGCTCCTCTAAGTTCTAGAAAAATTGTTGCATTTAGATGGCTGTAGCAGTCATTTATAACAACAACAAACAAGTTAGTGATTGGGGCTAAACTAGGGTTAGAAATGGTTAGTAAAATCTTAGGAGAAGAGTGTTTGAGTGTTTAATCAATCCTTCAAGAAGAGAGAGGAAAGAACTAGTACCTTCTAAGGCTTATGGAGTCAAGTGGATGGCTTCTTCAAAGGATATAATTCAATTTTGATGATGCATAAACGTATAAGAGGGAGAATGCATACGAGAAGTAGTAACTTAAGTCACCCTATGCATTTTCCTCAAGAAACAAGATACTAGGATGTAGGCAATTCTAGGACCTAAAACCTTGCTCTCCTTAGGCTTCTTATGGGATAAAACTTAGGCAAATATAACTGGGTAAAAACCTTAGAGTGCTAGCAATTTAGGGCTCTAGGGTTTCACTAGTCACTAGATCAATTCAATGAAAATCTTGGAAAATAGAAAGTAAGAAAGTAGTTATTTAAGTTCCTTACTTCAAGCATTGAGTATACCATGCAATTTCATAATCTTGTATGAGAAAATAAAACCATACATAAACCATTCAATAGATGACAAAAATGCATATTTTACTTACTTGTACCAAGAATAATCATGAAAATACTATGCAAGATTACCATAAAAGATTTCAAGATTGATACAACTTGCAAAAAAATAACTTTATACAAGAGCGCACCTCACAATTTCATCTAATATCCCTTACTAGGGTGCAAATTTCAGACCTCTCCTCTTGTGTGAGGAGTTGTGATGTAAAAATGAATTTACTTTATTTTTATTTATACAAAATCTTTGACCTTTAATTAATTTTAGGTCAAAATAAGGCTGACGTAGAAAATTTACAAATAAATTCAAATTTGACATAAATAAAATTAATTAGCATCTAAATACACCTCCAAGGGTGATTTCATGCCCTTATAGGGTGACGTTGAGGCCCTAAGGTGGAACGTTGAATCTAAAAGGTGGGGCGCTTAGCCTCCAAAGGCCCCAGATGAAGCCCACATGTGCCACTAGGCTCATAAATGCCTCCAAAACAAAAACCCTAGCTCTAGATGACATCCAGGGTCATGATGGTGATGTCTTGGGCCTTCAAGGGCCAACGTCCATGTGGAAGAACAAGATCCCCCTAGGCCTAGGTCTTCCAAGGTGCCTCCAAAGGAAATGCCCTCTTTCTTCCCGGTGCAAATCTTCAATGTCTTCTTACCCCTGGATGGGGTTGCAACATCCATATATGGGCTTTAATCCCTCATGAAGGTCTGATATAATCATTCCCTCATGTGTACTTGTCCATCGGGCAAGGTCCTGCAGCAACAACAAGTACGCCCTCCAAGGGTTCATAAGTCATAGGGATCATAGCATGTAAATCACATCCAATAATTAAACTACCCAAACATGTGCATCAAACCCCCCTTAACCCAAACAATTTCTCAAAGAAGTTATGTAATTTGAAAAGTTAGGTTTGGAGAAGATCTCAAAGTGTCCTATTAGGCTAACCTCCCTTAAGTTTGGGGTATTTCCCAGGTGGGAGCCAATCCAAGTCATGTAAGTGCATGAGGTGGCATGGGTAAGTGTTTGGGCTTAGGGTGCAGTAATAACAGGGAAATGTAAGTCTCACTTGTGGGTGTCTTTGTAGAGGGCGAGTTGCACCTTGTCATAAATGCAATTGTTTCCTAACCCATTCATTTCCTTTTATTCTTAGTTTTAGTTCTTTTTATCCTTTGGTTTTGTGCTTCAAGGGAAAATTTGAGGGCCACTGTCCTAGCTTGATGACTAGAGGTGACAGTGTTGTCCACAAACATTTCACAGAAATGAGAAGCTTGGCTCGTGATGAAACCCCCTTTCTCTTGGTTATGCCACCAAAAGCCACTACCTTGGTTTGGTGACCAGATAGGTGATAGTGTCATATCGCTACATGCCCATGGTCATAATAGGCCAAATCATTATGAGACCTCCTATCCATCAACTAGTACCTTGAGTGTTCATGTATCTTATGGTTTCCCTTTTCTTACTGAGAGTATTTTCATTTCCTTCTCGAGAATCCCTAGGCGAAGCATCTCAAAGGTTTCAACATTGTCTTTTAACTCTTACCAACTACTTTTACCCTATGTGTCTTTAGCCCCTTCTTCCCACAAGGTAAGGTACAACCCTTCCTAGCATGGCCAATCCCAATGCTCAAACAAGGATAGGGGAGATGGAAGGAATAAATATGGAAAGTGGTAAGTATGGAGGGAATGAGCGATGACTTTTCACAGACCCACCCAGTGGCAACCCATCCTAAAGGGAAACCAACTTACTAGGGCACTGTGTTACCCTTCCAAGTATAAACGAGGCAAAGAGCACAATTTCCAAGAAAACATTATGAAACGAAGAAGGATTGACACAACATATTCAAGTGCTTCAAAAATCAGTGTGATACATGCCATGATACCTAGACTCATTTCCTCAAGGAGCAAGACTCACTGCTACTCTAGGACTAGGTTGGTGGGGATGGATACTGTTGTTGATGATGAATGGACTGTGCTGAATAAAAGAGGGGCCCTCTGGGGCCATGCTCAACTCATTTTCCTCTTGGTACTCCATGTCTAGGACTTATGGGCCTCAATACATGATCTCCTTAGTTATCCCTAGGGTAGGGGATAACATCTGGCTCCAACTCGAGGACATGTGCTCACCATAGAGCGCATGAGAACCTCAACATCTCTGGTATGACATGTTCTTGCTAAATCTCAACAAAAAGTATTAGTAATCCTTAGGGTGGTGATATTACCCCTTATTCATATATGGTATAATAAAATAAAGAGCATCTATAATCTAGCATGTGATCATGATCAACATAAATATATACATAATTAAACAATACAATATGAAAATGAAACTACAACTATACTAATATGAAATGCAAATGGTATATGCAATGGATGCAAATGCCTACCTATCTCTACTTACCTATTGGTTGAATGCTAGGTGTAGTCAAATAACCAGTGAAACCATCCTAGCAATATCTCATAATACATG
>ML859027.1:6129-31949 GCA_009831015.1 Picea engelmannii | reverse complement strand
AGGTCATTTCACAAACCGATAATTTCATCTTATTTGTGATCCATGCTCATAGTAAGAAGAAGGTCATTGCCACATCCATGGCCTCTACACATAACCTCTCTTTGTAGTAGAAGCAACTGGATGGGATCGTGGAAGAGTACAAATATATCTTCTCCTCACCCACCAAAGTATCAACGCATTTCCAAGTCAAACATCCAATTGATCTAAACCCCTGTGCACCTCTGCCTAATGGACCATTCTATCATCGTTCGCTGATGGAAAATGATGAAATCAAGTATTAGATCCAAGAGTTGCTTCAAAAGGGGCACATCAAACCCAAATCCTTCCCTAGCAGAAGCTCGATTGTACTGGTGTAGAAGAAAGACAAGACCTAGCATATCTACATTAATTCTAGAGCACTAAACAAAATCACAGTCAAGAATTAGTATCCAATTCCCCAAATTGATGACCTTCTTGACCAACTCAAGGGGGAAAATTTCTTCAGCAACATTGACCTAAATTCTGGTTACCACTAGGTTCCCATCAAATCAAATGATGTATGGAAGATAATTTTAAAATCTAAATAAGGTCTCTTCGAATGGTTGGTCATACCCTTTGGCTTAAAAAATGCACCAACCACTTTCATGAGGTTGATGGATGATGTATTGAGACCCTTCAACAACTCTTTTTTGGTGGTATATCTAGATGACATCCTCATTTTCAATAGAACTTGGGAGGATCACATGCAACATATTCAACATGTTTTGAGCACTCTGTGGTAACCCAAGCTATATGCCAACTTGGAAAAATGATCATTTGGCATGAATAGGGTACAATACTTGGGCTACATTATTGATGAGCATTGGGTACATGTGGATGCAGCTAAGATCCAAATCATATGTGATTGGCCATCCCCAACAACACTAACTGATCTTTGAAGCTTCTTGGGACTTGATAACTTCTACCAATAGTTCATTTTTAGATTCTCTCATATTGCATGGGCCCTCAGCCAAGTGACCAAGGGCGGTGGGAAGGAAACTTTTGCATGGGGGAAGGAACAATAATGAGAATTTGATGATCTGAAGAATCTCTTGTGCTTAGCTCCAGTACTCTCCTTATCTGATCTGCAACAATAATTCAATATTGAGATTGATGCATCTCACTATGTTGTAGTCACAGTTCTCACTCAACACAATCATCTAGTTGCATACCATAGTGAGACACTCTTAGATACCATCTGAAAGTACCCCACCTATAACAAGGAAATGTATTCCATTGTGAAATCATGTCGTCAATGGAAGCATTACATTTTGGGAAAGGAGATAATCATACACACTTATCACAAGCCTTTGTAGTTCATATAGACACAAAGGAAGTTGCATAACGACCTACATTAAAAGTGGTCCACATACCTATAGCAGTTCCATCTCAACATCAGGTATAATATAGGGAGCACAAATCGTGTTGTTGACTACCCAAGTCAACCTCCCATGGCTACACTCACAATCATGCTCCATTCCTATGGACATGAGGCAATGTAGTGGCCTCGACTTTATCAACGAGATCCTGACTTCTCCATCACCTATAAGCTCTTGGGTATAGGTGAAAATGTCACTGATTTTCACATTCAAGATGGGTTGTTATGCCATCTGGGCCATATCTATGTTCTTGCAAGAAAGAATGAAAATATGATTTGGGAGGCTCATTACAGTTGGATGGCAAGACATTTTGGCATGGAGAAAATTGTGGTTGTTCTATAGAAACATTTTTGTTGGCCAAAACTTCGACAGGACATCAACAAGTATATTAGATCTTGCACTACCTGTGCCATTGCCAAGACAACCATCAATAATAAAGGCTTATACATTCCTCTTCCTACTCTTGAGAGGCCTTGGGAATCCATATCGATGGATTTCATGTCTGTCCTTTCGTCCACCAAGCAAGGAAATGATTGTGTATTTGTGGTGATTGATCGATTTTCAAAGATGGCAATTCTCACAGCCTACAAGAAGAGCATCACAGTGACAGATACTACCAAAAACTTCTTTGAATCAGTGTGGGTCCATTTTGGGATGCCACAAACCATCATCTTCGATCAGAACAACAGGTTCCTATACACATTTTGGTCAAGTATCTGTTAACTTTTGGACACCAAGCTCACTAAATCCACTTTCGTCCACCCTCAAACCGATGTCCAAACATAGGTCATCAATCAGATGATTATGCACATCCTGTTCATGTATAACTCTAAGCATCCACATATAAGGGATGATATTCTTCCCTATGTTCAACATAGCTACAACAAGGCTCTCCATAGCTCCACCAACCATAGCCCCTCTCAAGTGGGGCTAGGATTCCAAACCTTGGGTCCCATTGATGTTGCACTACCTCTTGCAACCACATAGACAGATCCTTCCCATGTTCAGTGTGAGGCTGACAAAGCCACCATATTCATTGATCAGATTCAGCACATCCGCCAACAGGTCCATGAGATTTTGCAAAAATCCAATGCTAAGTAAAATCAGTACTATGATCAACACTGGGTATCACACAAGTTTTAGGTGGGAGACAAGGTCTGGTTACATTTTCATAAAGAACGCCTTAAAGAGCCAAATTAGAAGCTCCATCCACTTCATTATGGGACTTGCACCATCACTAAGGTTGTGGGTGACAATGCTTTTGATCTCAACACTCCCATCTTCCTTGGATTACTCCCATTGTTCAATGTGGACCTCCTCTGACCATATTTTCCACCATTACTGGACACCTCGGAGATTTCAGAACAATTGAGACTAACAGATCTCAACCCTGACTGCATGGAACATGCATCCACTGATCAGATAGTGTACACACAGGTCAAGGGAACTTTCCAGCAGAGGATCCAACTTTATCAGGTTGTCAAGGTAGGGCATCTCTTACACCAAGGGAAGTGGCTCACCCAGAGAAAAATTCAATAGAAATTTCCTCACCTGATGGGGGTTCTCAACGCAATGGAGACCATTTCTTCCTAAGGGAGGAGGATTGATCCTGGTGGATATTTGTGTCCACCCACTTATTCCAATTAGCTCCTCTTGACAGTTTTTAGTCAACATGTTCTTTTGTAATTATTTGTAATTGTGGGTTCTACACTTTCAGGGCTATCTGAATCCCTACACAACTTCTAGGTGGAGATTGGTGTCCGCCCACCTAATCCAATTGGCTTATTTTGGAAGTTTTCATGTACTTCCATGGACTTTTTGGGGCCCTAAGCAGTGGTTGTTTGGATTTCCATAACCAAACTATAGAAAATGTCACACTTTGATGGAATAATGTGTATTTTTCAAAAATACCTTTACAATGGGCTATCACATGCCTAAAACAGAGGTCGTATGCAAATGTTATGACCCTGGGAAGTTGAGGTACCAACTTACCCATCGGGCCCACATAACTTTTGGTGTTTCACCTCCTAGGGTTAGGTTTTTGGATGTCTAAGGTTTTGTAATTCATGAGTAATGTTAAAAAGGCCTTTGGAGCCTCATTGTAATCATTCGGCTTAGGAAGATGCGTGTAGCAACCACATCTCTTCTTAGATATAGATACCACCATTCGAGCAAGTTGTTATCAGTTCTCCAGTTTTACAATTTCAGCCTATTTTATTTATTCAATAAAAGTTATTATTCATTGAATATATGTTGTTGTCCTCTGTATATATGTGTTATTTTATTCAGTCTGTTATTCATTTCGTTCCACTCATAAATCCAGATCAGTGGTATTAGAGCATTATTCTCTTTATTTTATTTTTTGCATGCATGTCCCCGACAAGATCTGGGTACAAGAACTTGAGACTCAAACCAGTTGAGCCTTTGCAAGATCAGCCACACCGAGCCCAAAAACAACCCATGGGGGCCGAGAAGAAAGATGATGGAGCAGGAGATAGTTTTAAAATGTTGCTCAAGAAATCCCTTGCAAGAGAAAGGAATGAAATGATGGACAACTTTTCAAAGATCCTTTGGCAGTTGCCCACAGGAGACACATATTCATCAAGAATCCATGCAACCCCCTTCAAGGTACAAGTAAATTTTGATATCCATTATTTGAAGGAATGATAGATGTGGATTTTGTAGATAAATGGTTCAATCTTCTCGAAGGGTACATGTGGATCCAACTAATATCCAAGTCATCCATGATTAGCCAGCCTCGACCACACTAACCGAGCTTCGAAGCTTCTTAGGACTTTCCAACGTCTACCGACGGTTCATGTTGGGATTCTCCCATATTTCATGGAGCCTCAGCCAAGTGACCAAGTGAGACGGCAAGGAAAATTTCATATTGGGGAAGGCACAAAAACAAGCATTTGATGATCTAAATCATCACTTGTGCTCAACTCTAGTACTCTCCTTACCCAATCTGCAACAATCATTCAAGATTGAGAATAATGCATCTGACTATGATGTAGGAACAGTTCTCACTTAACACAGACGTCCATTCACATACCGTAGTGAGACACACTTAGATATTGTCGAGTAGTACTCCACCTATGACAAGGAAATGCATTCCATTGTGCAAGCTTGACGTCAATGGAAACATTACATTCTAGGAAAGGAGACAATCATCCACACTAATCACAAGCCTCTGCAATTCATACAAACATAAGGGATGTTGCAGAACAACCGCCATCAAAAGTGCTCCACATACCTGCAACAATTCCATAACAACATCAAGTATAATATAGGGAGTGAAAATCATGTCGTTGACTACCTAATTCGACCTCCCATGGCTACACTCACCACTGTGCTCCATTCCTATGGGCATGAGGCATCATAGCGGCCCTAACTTTATCAACAAGATCTTGACTTCGCCACCACCTATCATCTATTGGGTATAGGTGAAAATGTCACCAATTTTCACATTCAAGATTCGTTGTTATTCCATCTAGGCAATATTTGTGTTCCTGAAAGTGAGCGTGCAAATCTAATTTGGGAGGCTCACTATACTCAGATGGAAGGACATTTTGGGGTGTATAAAACTGTGGTTGTTCTACAGAAAAAAATTTATTGGCCAAAACTTCGACATGACGTCAACAAGTATATCATATCTTGCATTGCCTATGCCATTTCTAAGTCAACCATCAATAAACAAGGATTATACACCCCTCTTCCTACTATTGAGAGGCCTTGGGAATCCATCTTGATGGATTACATCTCTTGTTGGTTATGGATCCTGATTATCTCCCTGATTTGGAGGTCTTTGTTTTCACCCGTGTTTATACCCCATGAAGACTTTACACCCTAGAAGAATGTACACTCCTCCACGTAGGGGAGTGCAAGGGGGGATTACCCCCCTGTGGGGTCTGGGGGAAAGTGGGCCCTCGACAGGGGTTCGGGGGGCGAAGCCCCCAAAGTAAAAATTTCCTTTTAAATGTATATTGTAATTTCATAGTAAATCTTGACCGTTCATTATAAGGTCGCAGATCTGATGGTAGAAGTTATGTTAGGGTTTTTTTCCCTAGAAGACAACCCTCTTTTGTGAGGATATTGTGAGAGAAAGAAGAGGAAGTTACAATGTGTGTTGTATAAGTTGTATCCCTTCATTTGTCGGATAATAATAAAGGAAGGACCTAGAAATTTCTCTAGTGGACGTATCCCACACTGAGTGAACCACGTATATATATGTCTCTATTATATTGTGTATCTTTTATGTTTTGTTTCCGCATTTGTTTTATTTTATTGCTCTATGATCCTATTTTTCTAACAACTAGTATCGGAGAGAAAGGTAACTTGCAGGAAAAGAGGGTTCCTGGTTCAAGTGGGAGAAATGGCGAAAGATGGAAATTTTAGGGTCGAGAAATTTAATGGCCAAAACTACCAGTTATGGAAGATGCAGATGGAATATTATTTATATTAGAAGGATCTATTTCTACCATTGGGTGGAATAGAAAAGAATATGACGGCCACGAAGGACGAAGAATGGGAGGTTCTTGACAGAAAGGCACTAGGAACAATATGGACGAGCCTGGCAGCGTCGATGGCTTTCAATATTTCAAAAAAAAAGACAATGAAGGAGATGATGGATGCATTGGATAAACTGTATGAAAAACCCTTGGCATCTAATAAGGTAATTCTAATGAAGATATTATTTAATATGAAGATGTCAAAAGGTGGGTCTATTGCAAATCATTTAAATGAATTTAATACAGTTACTAATCAACTAAGTTCTGTAAAAGTGGAATTTGATGATGAGGTCGGGGATCTTCTAATCTTGTGCTCATTGCCAAAAAGATGGAATGACTTGGTCATGGATGTAAGTAACTCTGTCTCTGGTTCAAACACTTTAAAATTTGATGATGTTGTTGGTGTTATTCTTAGTGAGGAAATGCAATGGAAAATCACATGTGAGACATCAAGTAATGCGTTAAACATGGAGAACAAGGGAAGACAAAAGGATAGAGTAAAGGGCTCAGGGAACTGTGGGAATTATAGGAAGGGAAGATCCAAATCCATATTTGGAAATATAGAGTGTTGGAATTGTGGGAAGAAAGGACATATGAAGAAATATTGTAGAGCTCCAAAGAAACAAAGTGATGGACACCAGGGGGAAAATCAAGAAGAAAATGTAACAGGTGATGTGTTACAAGATGTTTTGATTCTTTCTATAGATAATATTTTTGAGTCTTGGGTAGTAGATTCAAGGGCTTCATTTCATACCACACCCATAGGAAGCATTTTCTAGATTATGCTCAAGGTGATTTTGGACAGGTTCATTTGGGTGATGATGCACCATGAAAAATTTTTGGAATGGAAAAGTTAAAAATAAAGAAAAGCAATGGAAACCAATGGTTGTTGAAAGAGGTAATACATGTCCCATATCTAAGGAAAAATATAATTTCAACAGGGAAGTTGGCAAGTGAAGGTTGTACATCCATATTTACAGATAAGGTGTGTAATGTCACCAAAGGATCATTGGTGATAGAAAAAGGAGAGAAGGTAGGTACATTGTATTTATGTATTGGTAATATTGACTCTTCTATCTCTTTAGCTTCTACACGAGTGGATACAACATTGTGGAATCATAGTCTTGGACACATGAGTGAGAAGGGGATGTAAATACTTCACAAAACAAATTTGTTTCCAGATCTTAAACAAATTGATTTGGATTTCTATGAGCATTGTTTTTATGGAAAATAGAAGAGAGTCAGATTTCTCATAGTCGGAAAATAAAAGAAGAGTGAAAGGTTAGAGCTTGTGAATACAGATGTATGGGGACCAACTCAGGTATCATCTCTTGGTGTCTCTCATTATTATGTTACTTTCATTGATGATGCAACTAGAAAAACTTGGGTTTATTGCATTCGACAAAAATCTGATGTTTTTTATACTTTTAAGAAATGGAAAGATTTGGTTGAGAATGAGACATGAAAAAGGTTGAAGTGTCTCAGATCAGACAATGGAGGTGAATATTGTAGCAAGGAGTGTGATGATTATTTTTCATACAATGGGATTCGTAGAGAGAAGACGGTTCCAAGAACACCACAAGAAAATGGTGTGTCAGAAAGGATGAAAAAGACAATCACGGAGCGTGCAAGGAGTATGAGATTGCATGTTGGTTTTCCCTTATAGTTCTAGGCAGATATTTTTGTTTACTTAATAAACAAAGGACCTTCAAACTATTTGGATGGTACAATTCTAGAAGATGCATGGACAAGTAAAAAGGTAAACTATTATTTTTTGAAGACTTTCGGTTGTGAATCATTTATCCATATTGATAAAGAAAATAGAATGTAAAGCTTGAGGAAAAATACAAGAAGTGTACCTTTATTGGATACGGTGTTAATGATTTTGGTTGTCGCTTATGGGATTAGGAGTAGAGATGACATATTCAACGAGAAGGTCATGTAAAAAGATCAGTTGCAAGGAAAGAAACAAGAAAAATAAAAACCAGAATACACAATGCTTGATGAGATCACTAAAAAAGAAATTCCAAAGGTACCATAAAATAAAAATGTACAACAACAACATCAACAGGTACTCTCCTTCATTGTATTATTTATTTTTGATTGATTTTGGTGAACCAAAATGTTATGAAGAGGAAATGCAGGTAGACATCAAAAAGAAGTGGGAGCAAGGCATGAAAGAGGAAATGGATTCCTTGGTAAATAACCAGACTTGGGACTTGTTTCAATTTCCTGCGGGAAAAAGAGCATTGCAAAATAAATGGGTTTACAAGTTGAAGGAAGAAGATGGAGGAAAAAAGTGGTACAAGGCTAGACTTGTTGTAAAGGGGTTTGCACAAAATAAAGGTATAGATTTTGATGAAATATTTTCTCATGTTGTTAAAATGACTTCAATTAGGACTATTTTAAGTCTTGTGGCAGTAGAATATTTGCATCTTGAACAATTAGATGTAAAAACAACTTTTCTCCATGGTGATTTGGAGGAAGAGATTTATATGCAGTAGCCATAGGGGTATGAGGTCAAAGGGAAGGAGAATTTGGTATGCAGGTTGAAGAAAACATTCTATCGAATAAACCAAGGATCAAGGAAGTGGTATTTGAAGTTTGACAGGATTATGACAGAACAAGGTTATAGTAGATGTCATTCTGATCACTGTGTTTATTTTAAAAATCTAGAAAATGGAAGTTATATTATCTTGCTATTGTATGTAGATGTCATGCTTGTTGCAATGTCTAATATGCATGATATAAATGTGATCAAGAAGAAATTAGATAATTCATTTGTGATGAAGGATTTGGGTGCCACAAAGGAAATCCTTGGTATGAGAATAACAAGAGATAAGAAAAAATGCAAATTGGCATTGTCTCAGGGTGAGTACATAGAGAAGGTGTTGAAGAGGTTTAGAATGCAGAATGCAAATCCAGTTAGTACACCATTTTCCATCCATTTAAAATTAACTAAGGAAATGTGTCCCAAGACACAGGAGGAGATAAAATACATGTGCAGGGTCCCTTATTCATCAACAATTGGCACTTTGATGTATGTGATGGTTTGCACAAGACCATATATTTCACATACAGTGGGAGTTGTGAGCAGGTATATGAACAATCCAGGTAAAGAAAATTGGGATACAGTAAAGTGGATTCTCAAGTATTTGAGAGGTACTGCTACTTATGAGCTATGTTTATGAGGTTCAAACACTTTTCTATAGGGATATGTTGATTCAGATATGGCAGGTGATAAAGATTCTAGGAGGAGCACCACATGGTATGTTTTTACTATAGGTGGAACAACAGTAAGTTGGATTTTGAAACTGCAAAAGTTTGTTTCACTTTCAACAAAAAAATCAGAGTATGTTGTTGCTACAAAGGCTAGTAAAGAAATGATTTGGTTACATAGGTTTATGGATGAATTGGGAAAGAAGCAAGATAATAGAAGGTTATATTGTGACAATGAGAGTGTCATTCATATTGCAAATAACTTGGCCTTCCATTAGAAGAATAATCATATACAAATTAGGTACCATTTCATATGATCTATCTTGGAAGATGGACATTTGAAGTTGGAAAAGATACACACTAGCCAGAATCTTGTAGACATGTTAACTAAGGGAGTGACCAGGGAGAAACTGAGTTCTTGCTCAGTTTCAGTTGGTCTTCAAGAATGAATATGAATATGATAAATTTTCTAGGTCTAATAAGGATCATAGTCTAGTAGATACAACAACGGTGGAGTTGTTGATATCAGTCTCCAAGTGGGAGATTGTTGGTTATGGAGCCTGATTATCTTCCCGATTAAAAGGTCTTTGTTTTCATCTTTGTTTATACTCCATGAATAGTTTACACCCCGTAAAAATGTACACTCCTCTATGCAGAGGAGTGTAGGGGGGGTTATCCCCCTTGCGGGGTCCGAGGGGCTATCCCCCCAACTAGGGGGTCTAGGGGGAAGTTGGCCCTTGACGGGGGTTTGGGGGGTGAAGCCCCCAAAGGAAACATTGCCTTGTAAATGTATATTGTAATTTCATAGTAAATCTGGACCATTCATTATAAGGTCGAATATCTGATGGTAGAAGTTATGTTAGGGTTTTTTTCCCTAGAAGGAAACTCTCTTTTATGAGGCAAATGTATTGTGGCTATGTACCATTGTGAATATTGTATTCTGAGTGAGGAGACTGTGAGAGAAATAAGAGGAAGTTACAACGGGTGTGCCATAGGTTGTATCCCTTCATTTTTTGTATAATAATAAAGGAAGGACCTAGCAATTTATCTGGTGGACATAGCCCACACTGGGTGAACCATGCATATATGTGTCTCTATTGCATTGTGTATCTTCTGTGTTTTATTTACACATTTGTTTTATTTTATTGCTCCACGATCCTATTTTTCTAACATAAATGGCCTTCCATCCACCAAGCAAGGAAATGATTACATATTTTTGGTGGTTGATTGGTTTTCAAAGATGACCATTCTCATAGCTTGCAAGAAGAGCATCACAGTGACAAATACTGCCAAAATCTTATTTGAATGAGTGTGGGTCCATTTTGGGATACCATAAACCATCATCTCCGATTGGGACAACATGTTCCTCAACACATTTTGGTCGAGTCGGTCGTCATTGTTGCACACCAAGATCACTAAATCCGCTACCTTCCACCCTCAAACCGATGACCAAACATAGATTGTCAATTAGATGATTATACACACCTTGCACATGTATAACTCTAAGAATCCTAATACATGGGATGAGAGTCTTCCCTATGTTCAACAAAACTACAACAGGGCTCTCCATAGCTCCACTGAACATAGACCCTTTCAGGTGGGGTTGGGATTCTAACCCTTGGGTCCCATTGATGTTGCACTACCTCTTGCAACCACATAGAAAAATTCTTCCCATGTTCAGTCTGAGGCCAACAAAGCCACCAGATTCATTGAGCAGATTTAGCACATCGACCAATAGGTCTATGAGATTTTGCAGAAAGCCAATGTTAAGTACAAGAAACACCATGATCAACATCGGGTACCGCATAAGTTTTAGGTGGGAGACAAGGTTTGGTTACATCTACAGAAAGAATGCATTATAGGGCCCCATTAGAAGCTTCATCTGCTTTGCTCTGGGACTTACACCATCACCAAGGTTGTGGGTGATAATTCATTTGAGATCAACACTCCCCCCTTCCTTGAATTTATACCAATGTTAAATGTGGACCTCCTCTAACCATATTTTCCACTATTATTGGACACCTCGGATATTGAAGAATAGTTGACACCAATAGATCTCAACCCTAACTACATGGAAGATGCATCCACTGATCAGATAGTGGACACACAGGTCAAGGGAACTCCTACACCAAGCAAAGAAACTCACCCGGAGCCAAATTCAGTAGAAATTTCCTCACATGATGGGGGCTCTCAACATAATGGAGACCATTGATTTCTAAGGTGGAGGATTGATCCAGGTCGATATTGGTGGCCACCCACCTATTCCAACTAGATCCTCTTGGCAGTGTTTAGTTCACCACATTCTTCTGTAATTATTTGTAATTTTGGGTTATACACTTTCGGGGCTATCTGATGCCCTACACAGCTTCCAGGTGGAGATTGGTGGCCACCCACCTAATCCAACTGGCTTATTTTGGAAGTTTTCATGTACTTCCAGGGTCATTTTGGGGCCCTAAACAATGTTTTTTGTATTTCCAAAGTCAAACTATAGACGAAGTTACATATTGATGGAATAATTTGTGTTTCTCGAAAATACCTTTCCAATGGGCTATCACATGCCTAAAATGGAGGTTGTATGCAAAAGTTACGACCCCGAGAAGTTCAAGGAAGTTGTTTTCAGTTCTACAGTTTTACAGTTTCAACCAATTTTAATTATTCAATAGAAGTTATTGTTCATTGTATATTTGTTGTTGTTCTATGTATCTCTGTGTTATTGTATTCAGTCTGTAATTCATTTCATTCCTCTCATAAATCTGGGTCATGTTGTTTCTCTCAAGTGTTCCTCTTATGGATTAAATTCAAAGTCTTGCATAAACTTTTCTTTAATTTCCTTCCAATTTAACATATGGTCGTAAGATTCTTCAATATTATACCATTTATTTGGTATTTCATCTAATGTGCTTGAAAACATGTGGGGCCATACTATTATAACCGTAAATTGCACCACACATGCTTACCTGGCATCAGGCCAACTCATATCCCTTCTTTGCCAAAAACTACTGAACAACTCTTCTAAAAACTCCATTTTTAAAAGTACACACTAGCTGGCCCACTACAGCCCGCGTGTATCTACAGTGTCCACACTAGCAGGTCCACTACAGCCCGTGTGTACCTTCATAATCACGAAAAAAGGAAAGTTGCCGATGGGACAAAAAGCTATGGGTGAGTTAATTGAAACTCTCGGCCATGCATGGTTGAGGGTTCGTCTAAAACCCTAGCTCCTTCTAGCCTATAAAAGAAGGGGTAGGGGTACCATTTGGAAGAGGAAAAAATATAGCGAAGAAACTCTGCCCATTTACATAATCCATTGTCCCAACCCTTTATCCTTTCCTCATGCCAAAGGAGATTTAATGCAAAGAAGTTGGAGGACAGAAGAAGAGGATCCCAGGATTAGGTTCAAGGAGCGATGGCCGATTTCATCTTTTTTGTAAGTTGATTCACTTTCAGTAATAAAAAGAATACTTTTCCCATCCCAATGCATGAGTTGTCTATGGTTTGGTTAATTTATGCCTGATTTCTAACCCTTGAGTATAGAAGTAGCATGCATGCATAGTTGTTGTTTGTCTTGAGTGCAGGTCATTTGTGGAAGGAGTAGTGCAAGCAAGTAATCGAAGAGAAACAAAGGATCTACATCGAACGTCGGTAATAAGGTTGGTGGTCCTTTTCCATGCATTTACTGTGAAAAAAGGGTTTAAATCTTGGGTTGTAAGTAAAAAAGTAGTTTCTATTCAGTCAAAATCTGCATGCAAGTCTGACCCTAGTTTGCTCGTCTGTAGGGTGTTTTTCCCAACAACAGAATTGGCGACCATACTGGGGAGAATACTCTTTAGGGTTTCTGGGTTTATTTAAGTTTTTGGGTTGTTTAAAGATTAGGTTTTTTTCTTTTTCTTTGCCTATATTTTTCTGTAAGGTCTGAGCTAGCAGGGAGTCTAGTTTTCCATACCAGTTTTCCCTGGCTTTTGCTTGATGGTAGTTGTCGGGACACACAAAGGTATACGTGTCCTGCAGAAGGCTTGCACGTGTGTACCCGCGCCCTATCCTCTTACAACCCGCGTGTGAATGCTATCTGTAGAGATAGTAGTAGCGTGTAGGAGTTCAGAGAACCTTAAGAGGCATTCCTCCTCTTCCCTGTCAGAATTACACATTCTCAGGGGGTTTTCTGGAATCATGTCTAAGTCTTGCTGGTTCACAGTCCTATCTCAGATTGCTTTTTTTTTCGCCTTATTAGTCCTTACATTATTTGTATTTTCTATTATAAAGAGCATCCAAGCCTTCAAGGGACCCTAGTTATCAATACTAGAGGCCTCTTCCTAGTCTAGACTACCTGTTTTCATTTATTTTCCTTAGAATTGAGATATACATGCGGCCGGTACAAGGTCATCCCGCCTATACACATTTTATGTATCTATTCAGCATGCGTGTTGTTTTAGTGATAGTCCCGTGCTTGGACAGGCTACTTTCTGTTCAGGGTGGGGTAGTCATCCCCTCCTTTGATGAGAAGTATTCATCTCAAGTGTTTGAGTCTAGGTTTGAACGGTCAGTAGGTTAGGTCATCTTACCCTTAGTCTTCTTTTTCTCAGTTAATAGTTGACAGAAAATAAAAATAAAATTTCTTTTATGGTTTTTAGATAAGCGTGAGAGTCTTTGTTTTTGTTTTTTATTTCTATTGTGTGATTCTTTACTCTGATTCTTTGTGATCTGCGCTTTAAGCTAGAATTTGGTTTTTTTGGTTTTGTGCTTGTCGGTATTTTCCCTTTGTTGCTTTACTGGCACTTAAATAAATAAATAAATAAATATCTCTTTTCATTTTCTTCTTTGGTTGAAAGGTGTGTTTCTGCATCATTAACTAGGGAAAAGTCTTTTGTTCTGTAAGTTTTTTCAGTTCACTTAGATCATAAGTAGCTCATAGTTGAGCAAAATTCCTTTAAGTTTGTTGTATAAAATCTTAGAAAAAAACAAAAAAACTTTCTTTGTGAAAAGTAGTTGAAATTTTGCATTGAGTAAAAGTCTTGTGTTTCCAACTTTTTTCATTCATTTTTCCTTTCATCTTTACACATCATCATTTTCACCCTCATACCCCTTGACATAAGAAAAATCCATGAAAGCAACGCTAATCTTAAAATATACTAGACTTTTATGTTTGTAGGGTTCACAAACTAGTTCAGGACTAAGGCCTTGAATTAGGTTGGAGAGGAAATTCTTCAAGGCCATTCAAAACCAAACATTAGATTCTGAGATAGGGAGTGTCTAAGTCTAGTTTCGTGGAATTTATCTGGGACCCCCCTCTAACATAGGGGATAAACACAAGGTCGCATGAGGAAAGGTAGCGGAGATAACCCCTCCAAAGCCGAACCAATCGTAGTGGAGAACACATATCGAGGGCTTGTTTTGGGATTCCGTCGTTTGCATTTGCCACGGGGCTTCGTGGGTCTCGAATCCGTTCGAGGTCCTCAGTTGTCTTCCGGACCATTTTCTCTTGATACCCTTGATAGTTTTCGGGCTTGATACCCTGCTCATTGTGGTCTACCCGACTTTCGACTGTACCCACCTGGTGACTGTTTGCGTGCTGGCAACCTAGTTGCCAATATTTTTTGGAACATACATGGGTGACTGCGGGGGTATACCATGGTACCTGGGACAGACATCGGGCCACGCTTTGCAGAGTATACTTGGAGGTTTCTTCCATATTCAAGTTTCACTTGCACCCATAAGTTGCTCTAGTGTTGGTTGTTGTAACCATTCTTCCAAATAGTTTAGTGATTGCTTGTCTTATCTTTTAGGGGATTCTTTTTAGTGTGTGTTACTTTTGAACGTGTAGAATACCTTAGCATGTCTTGGATATTCTCACATAGTGGAGGATCTCGAGCTCCATTGGTCACGAAGGCTTCTTGGCCTATCGCCAGTTACACTGGAGCCACCCCCACCACCATTAAGGCGGAAGCTAGACCAACAAGGGTCTTTTGAAGTGACCGGGTTACAAACCTTTGTGCCCAAACAACTCCCGGAGGAATCAACCACCAATCTTGGCTCGATTGAAACCCCAACCACTGATTTCTTGGCACCATTTATTGTACTGATCCAATTTCATGAATGCCAGTTAGTGCCTCACACAGCTATGGAAACAAACATTGTTACTTCTTCTGGGAATTCTTCCATTCCCACCACAATTGCTACCACATGAGAATCATCTACTAACTTACCATTGTCGGTCCAAGCCACCATGGTCTCGGCCACAACTACGTCACACAATGGACCAAACCCATCTATGGTGGCGGCCACAACCCCCTTCACACCTAGTGCGACATGCCCTCCATTCTCATATGGTATGCCTAGTTCAGGTACAAGTCCTGCACTAACCTACTCCACTTTATAGACTTTGGGTCTGGGGGCAGGGAGCTCTAACGCTCCTCTGCAAGGTCAACTTGGGGGCACTCCTATCCCTTTTAACACTTTTCCTTACACAGGAGTTCACATTCCTCCTTTTTCCCCTTCACTTGGTGGACTGCATCAGTAATCCATCAGGCAGCCTACACACACTAGTTTATTTGGAGCAGGGAGTTAAGGAACACCTGCGCACAGTATGTCGGTAGGTTCGACACCATTTTCTTGGAATAGAACATTTGGTAACAACACTTTCTCATCAACCGCTTTCCCGTATGGGGGCCATCCCATTTTTGGACAATCTACTCCTATGCAGGGTACTATTCCTGTGCAGGGGGCATGTATAGCAAGACCTTGGAACTTAGGAAAAGGATCTGTTCCCTCCTCTGGAATGTCGTTCTGAGGTAATTCTTTCCATAGTCAATGAAACCCTGGACAGACTACTATGCCTCTCCCATCAAGACTGGCATGGGGTAATCCTTCCCAAAGTCCTTCAAACACGATGCATGCCCAACACTCTATGTCTTTTATGGGAAATCAGTCGATGATGTCTCCACAGATGAAAAATCCTTACGCTGGTCAGGGCCATGGTTTCTACCAGAATCTGGGCCAGCAGCCAAACTTTCCCTGGCAACCTGGTGCTATTCAAACTCCAGGACCCTTTTTCCCAGGTTATCAGTAGCAACCCAAACTACCATTCCTGGCGATGTTACACTTGCCAGATTTGACAAGGTTGTTAAATAATCTTGTTTGTCATGATCCACGTTGGCCTCCTATGCCAACGAAGTTGCCTTCGGACATTCCAAAGTTCAAGGCCAAGACTAATGAAGATCCAGGTGATCATGTGACTACCTTCCATATTTGGTGTTCATCTAACTCATTAAAAGATGACTCTGTATAGTTGTGATTGTTTCAATGTACTCTTATCAGGAGTGCCGCAAAATGGTACATCGAGCTCGATCGCTCATGATACTCTTCTTTTGGCTAACTGGCGATGGCCTTCCTTAACCATTTCTAGTTACCTGTAAGATATGACGCTGGCACAGAGATTCTTTCCAATTTCGATCAGACAACTGCGGACCATATCTCTGATCATATTCGAGAATGGAGACACCAGAAGAGTCTAATAAAAGTACCAGTCCTACTAGCATTCCTTATTGAGTGGTTCCTTAAGTCTTTGGTCCCGCAGTTATCCAAAGACGTCGTGACTTTCGGAGTTTTCTTTGAAGAATATGCCATCATGAGGGCTCAACAGTTTGAGATCATCTATTCTCATTCTGGTTTATTATACAACATATTTCCAGATGTGCCACGTTCGATACTGGATAAAACTAGACAGAGAGCTGGACCGCATGCCGATGGTATTATTGGTTCTACACAAACCAAGCCCACTAAGCAATTGACAAAACAGTTGCAACAGTTATCCATACAACACACAGTGGCTAGCTAAACTACTGCTTTGGCTGCTCCTCCTACCCAAACGTCGAAAGTACACTCCGTGCAGTCAACTAACCCAAAGGCCCCCCAGCAGCCTGAAGGGAAGAAAAAACAACGAAAGAAGGGTAAGGGGGATAAAAAACCCATTGATAATGCAGGCAGGGGCAACACGGAAAAATGGAAGGTGAGGTATCTGTGCAGCTTGTGCGTGGAATACCACCTGACCCTTCTTTTTCCTCGACTTGCAAAGGCCGAAAAGTTTGTCACACAGCAACAGCAGGCAGTGTTGACTAATCCATTTCAACATGGGAAAATTTAACTCAAGCCTCTAAAAGCACAGAAGGGGGCAGCCAAGAAACCTGCCCTCCTCCAAACAATCCCTCATATGCGAACGTATATATGGTTAGGGGTGATGCTTTCATAATGACTAGAGCACACGACTATAGTAAACCAAGCGCTTCTGAGAAGGGTAAAGAAGATTATCTCGCATCTCTTCCTCTACATATTGAGAAGATGTTGGGAGAAAAAATGACACGCATTCCAAAGGGTGCATTTAAAAAAGCTTCTCACAACCCAAACGCAAGGGCCGCCCAAAATTACTCTATGGTGGAGGATTTATCACAAACCCCTTGTGCGATGTCTGCTTTGGAGGTCCTCCAAAGCTGCCCTACTCAGAGGAAAGCCTTATTAACTTCTTTGGGCTCTACTGAGACTTGTAATCTGGGTACCATCATGTTAGATACAACCAACTTAAAACCTTGTCTGCCTTACCACGTAGCATTTCAGATAGTAGTGGCTCATCCCACAAAAACTTTTACATGGAATATCTTCCACACAGTGGTTGACGAGGGTGCCTCGACATGCGTTATGTCGTTATCATGTTGGAAGGCCATTGGCCAACCCGCTTTGTCTCCATCACCTACTCTCCTCACTTCTTTCGATGGTCATTCTTTCCAACCACATGGCATCGTTAATTCTTTCCCTATGCAGTTAGGAGGGAAAACCGTGTGTGTCGAAGTAGAGGTAGTCGATGCTCACCTCAACTATAACCTCTTGTTAGGATGGAGTTGGACTTATGCTATGCAAGCTGTGGTTTCTATAGTGTTCTGAGTCTTGTTGTTTCCACATGAGGTCCGGATAGTGACCATCGATCAACTGTCTTTCTCCAGACCTGACCCAACTTTGGGGGCATCCACGGTCCCCATGATTGATAATCCTTAACCAGGTGTCATTAACGTAGGAGTTGGTTTGTTCCCATCCTTGATGGGTACCTTCGATTACCCACCTCCTCATGACGATGTCAAATTTATATCTAATCACCATAAGGTTGAGATTTTTCAAGTTTTGTCATTCCGCATGACTTACTTTGAGGATCCTTGGATTCTTCCTTCCCCATCAGCCACGATGGATGAGACAGGGCACTCAGGCTTGTCCATGCCCTTGTTGGCCATTGAAGTAGTGTACTCTTTAGTCCAACAAGCTTCATCTAACCCTGATCTGACTCCCGCACAAGAGTTAGATCCACTTCTAGATCCTATTTGGGCTTAGGGTTCTCTTGCTAACGTCGATTCGTTAGAATTAGTCTTGCCTTCTGACAAAGCAGTACTCAAAGCAATGACTAGTCTGGACAAACCTTGGGAAGATCTTCATCACAGATCATATTTCCTCCCAAAGTTAAGCTAAATCAAAGTAGGATAATTCACCGTGACTATGACTAGAGATAGGTCTTGTCATACTAATCCCTTAGCTACACACAAGATCTATGCTGAGGGTAATATGGAAACCGTGCTGAACCGATACCTATCAATATCTCCAGAACCCCTGGTGTTATAGACAATGTTTTCGTTGGAGCATACAGCTCCCCCGAGGAGATGCCAGGCATCGACCCGCAAAGAGTCTATCATGAGCTAACTTTGTTGTTTTTCAAGCTTTCTTTGAGATCCGAAAGCAACATCCAACGAGACTTCATTTATGCTTTTCGATCTCATCCGAATTAACTGATAAAAGTAACCATTATGGAGTCTTCTTTAAGCCCTTTTCAGACTCCTTAAAGATGAAAAGATTGTCAAGTGACCTTGTTTCTTCACACTCGTTAAATTGGTACAAAAGAACGTTCCTTAAACGAGTCTTATTTTAAGCCCTTTTCGGACCCTTTAAACATGAAAAGATTGTCGAGCGATCTTGTGGCCTTTCATGCTCGTTAAACTGAAATTTGAAGTCACGTCTGTCTGACGGTAGTTTACAACTTTTTCGGTCCAGACGGTCAACTGTACAAACAAAGGTATACTCTATCGAATTCCCATTCTTTAGAAGAGTACTCTCAGGTATGATTTTATCCCTTTTTCGGGCCCAAGGGACTAAACTTACAAAAAATAAACCCCCACGGAGTCTATAGTTAAGCTCTTTTCAGACTCTCTAAAATTGAAAAGATCGTCGAGTGACCTTATTCTTTCACACTCATTAAATTGGTCCAGAAGAATATTCTTGACAGAGTCCATAGTTAAGCTTTTTTCAGACTCCTTAAAAGTGAAAAAATAGCTGAGTGATCTTGTCCTTGTCACACTCGTTAAAATGGTTTTGAATTGACGTCTACTCGGTGCTAGTTTATCCCTTTTTCGAACCGACTAGAATATTGTCAAAAAAGGTACCCCAGCAAAGTCTCTTTTTATGCTTTTTCAGACTCTCTAAATATGAAAAACCACAGATATTACCTTCTCTGGGCTCGTTAAACTTACATAGAAGGACATTTACATTGTGTGTTCTATCAACCGCATTGGCATACCTTATCCACCAGCCTTGTGACAGTTTGCTTCTGCATCTTAACACCTTTGGTCACCAGAGGATTTTTCCCAAGTATCATTTTACCTGAACATCAGTCTTTTCCTTGTGCCTTGAGATTGTATGTTTGCAGTACTCGTTCCTCCATTGTAACATAATATTCTTTTATTCTTTTTCCAAAATTATCGAAAAGAACAAAAAATTCAAATATACCCCAAAAAGAGGATGGGAAAAGTATTTTCTTTATTGGCAGCATAATGAGTCGCCCTTGGATAAAGCACATCTGCCTATTTGATCATCATACTATGGGATGTAGTACAACCTTAGGAAGATTTTCTCGTTATATAGAGTTGTGTCCTCCACCGTTTGGTTATTCTTCCAAACATATGGAGATTTTTCATTGCCTCCTGCTTCGTAGACTTATGATTAACATATATGTTGCCTGAGTCTTATCACTTGTCGTGCTATTGTCCAAGGGAAGTTTGTCACTAAGCCTGAGTCAGACCCTCTACAATATGTCTCTTGTCTGCATACCCGGCCATCCTAAACGTCCAATCAAGTCCTTGTTCGAAATCACTAAAGCCTTCAATCCGATCATCAATATTATCAAGTCCATAACCGACGAGCCGTCAAAGACCTCTGGGTAGTGCAGTCGTACACTCATATTACACTCCTACCCAAGTTTTAGAAGATTTTGAAGTTGTTTCTCGAGCTCTGAAGTACAACCATCAAGCCAAATCAACTTCTGGAAGATGGATACTCTATATGTATATCTTTATGATTTCAAGATGTAGCTCTGTTGTGTATTATTCGTGACTACTCTTTATAGTTATTTGACATGGATCTACAATGTATTTGATTGGTAGCCATGGTTCTATTTTATCCCAAGCATGGGTATGCCCGCCTCGGTGAGACATTTTTTATTTTACAGACGGTGCCTCCTGGTTCCTGATCCTTGGGCTCAATCGTTCGGCACATTAGTAAAGATTGGTAATGTATTTCGGCCATCATATGCTCTTCTAGCATCACACATTAGGGGGCATCTGTTATAACCCTAAATTTCACCACACATGCTTACCTGGCATCAGGCCAACTCATATCCCTTCTTTTCCAAAAAATACTAAACAACTCTTCTAAAAACTCCATTTTTTAAATTACATGCTAGTTGGCCCACTTCAGCCCGCGTGTATCTACAGTGTCCACGCTAGCAGGCCCACTGCAACCCACGTGTACCTTCAGAATCACGAAAAAAGGAAAGTTGTTGATGGGACAAAAATCTATGGGTGAGTTAACTGAAACTCTCGGCCATGCATGGCCGAGGGTTCGTCCAAAACCCTAGCTCCTTCTAGCCTATAAAAGAAGGGGTAGGGGTACCATTTGGAAGAGGAAACAATATAGCGAAGAAACTCTGCCCATTTACGTAATCCATTGTCCCAACCCTTTAGCCTTTCCTCATGCCAAAGGAGATTTAACACAAAGCAGTTGGAGGACAGAAGAAAAGGAGCCCAGGATCAGGTTCAAGGAGTGGTGGCCAGTCTCATCTTTTTTGTAAGTTGATTCACTTTCAGTAATAAAAAGAATACTTTTCCCATCCCAATGCATGATTTGTCTATGGTTTGGTTAATTTGTGCTTGATTTCTAACCCTTGGGATAGAAGTAGAATGCATGCATAGTTGTTTTTTGTCTTGAGTGCAGGTCATCTGTGGAAGGAGCAGCGCAAGCAAGTAATCGAAGAGAAACGGAGGATCTACATCGAACGTTGGTAATAAGGTTGGTGGTCCTTTTCCATGAATTTACTGTGAAAAAGGGGTTTAAATCTTAGGTTGTAGGTAAAAAAGTAGTTTCTATTCGGTCAAAATATGCATGAAAGTCTGACCCTAGTTTGCTAGTCTGTAGGGTGTTTTTTCCAACAACACATACCCTTTCATATTTCTAATCTATCCTTCGCCACTCATTTTTGCATCGATGAATATGCTCTATTGGATCATACCCAATATTGAAAATGGGGATATCAACCACTTTGGATAGCTTCTGGTCTCCAAAATGTTCGATGAAATATGTTGACACGGTTATCCACATTTGTAACCTGGGTGAGTGTGTTTCCCACCATCTTTTAGCTTGTCCTGTGAAGGTTTCCACAAGGCTCTGCATCCTTCCTTTCTCTCTAATGGATTTATACACTTCTTCCACATGTGTCGAAGGTGTATGTTGTTCATTATATTGTAAGGGATTTCTTGTGTGACTGTTGGTCAATATCAGAGTGGGAGTCTATTGAATTTTATTTTCATATACTATTGGAACTTCCTGTATCGAGTAGAAAATTATGGGATTCTTTGGGATGATTTCAATGGACTGACAATCTTTCATGTGTGCTTCGTAATTCTTGATTTTCTAGTTATATAGAGAGGATTCAGAATTATGTCCAACCAACATGGGAGATTCTCTCAAAATTTCTTCTTGTGAAGTCAGTACATAATCTCTTTGTTCATTTTTTATTTGATACAGGCACCGATCCTCTTGGTCTTTATCCCATGGTTCATTCCATGTTTTTCCTTCTTTTGGATCCAAGGGAATGATTGTTATTCTTCCATCACCTTTTAATTTGTGTTGTGTCCTTTTCGTCACTCCAATGAGCAAAAGAAGGGCACCTTCTAGATAGGACAGAGGTTAGTGTATGAATCAAATGACTCAATCACATGAAATAGGAAAACAACTAAGCTAATAACAGCTAAAGAAATAACAAAAGAAATGAAACTAAAATGCATGAGGAAACTTGAACCAAAAATCAATCAAAGGACCAATAATCATGCCACCAATGGATATATTGTATTAGTGGGAAAACAAAAAAGAGAAAGGAGGACTTTTGGATCCCCTCCTTCTCCAAGGGAGGGCTCTTGGATCCCCTATGTGATATCTCTTCTTACAAATGGAAAACTAGAAAGAAAATGTTGAAGAAATCCAAGATTATTCCCTCAAGAGGTGAGGTGAATAGCTTAATGAGATGATGATAGTATGCTCCAAGAAGGAAAGAGGTTCCTTGTAGGATAATAGAGGTAGCATAACAATACAATGAGATTCTTGAATTCATAGTGCACCCATGGCCTCTTTTTATAGGAAATCTTTGAGGCATTATCCAACCGGTCTTTAGTGTGAACAAGGGGCCCTTTAGGGCACCCTTAGGTCTTTGAATAGCCCCCCACTCGGATTCAGTTCAGATTTGAGGGTCAAATCGACTTGGGAGATGAACTAGAAGTGGTTGAGGGGTCAACAAGAACCATAAATGAACCATTCATAGGAGTGTGCGGCTTTTAGAGTACACAGTCGCACATCAGGCACATGTGTGCTCTTTTGGATTTTTTGTCCTATGCACGTGCACATGCTTCCTGTAGTGTTTCTACACGTGTCAATTTTATAACCAGTTGTATAGTTTGTGTCTTTTGGAAATGATTTTTTGGGGCTATAGGTGAACTAATAGGTGTTTGGAGATGTTGGATTCTTGTAACCATTTGCAGACGAAATTTATGTTATAACAGATGCCCCATGAATTGTGAGGTTAGGAGCATACGTATAGCTGAAATACATCAATGTTTATTCTACTAAGAGTACCATTGTAAGAAAGAGTGTTGAGAGGAACCGCAAGAGCAACCCATCGGAGGGAGAGAGGAGATTGTGGGACCGAACCTTTCTCTAGGTACCAAAATAAAGTTTGTGTAAAAACGAGGCGGGCATGCCCCATGCTTGTGTTATGTAACTTAAATATGTAAGACAATAACTCAAGCAGTATGTTGATGTAGATAACTACAACGCCCTCCGAGGAGGTTTGATAATGGTAGATGACAATTCAGATGGTGAACACACTCTGAAAAGAGGCGATGACACCTATAAGAAGTGTCGATGACTCGTAGGCATTGATGGTCCAGAAAATTCAAAGGTCTTCGGCTAGTATAAAACAACTGCAATAGTCGCAAAGTAAGGCCCACCATAACATGAGATTGTGTTAAAGTCGAATGTTAAGGGGGTCAACGACAACATAGAATAATGATGGTCCTCTCTGTGTCGTCCGAGGCTCCTCATTGTAAAAGTAATGAGATTCAAGATATTGTCACCCTTCTGGAAACTGTGCTGATGTCAACAAAAAAGGGAGACACAACTCCAAGAAGAAAAAGGGCTTCATGAAATCCACTGGAGGAGATCAGGAACTGATAAGGAACATGGATGAGGTCAAGATGAAGTGAGACTCAAGACTGCCCTTGGTTGGGAATATATGTGAAGTATGAGTGGCAACAACCGTGAAACTGAATCTAGCGTCAAGGGGACGACTAGATGTGGGTTAAATTGTGTCAGGCACGTGACAAAGTGGACAAAATCAGATATCATTGGTACATGCACTATGGGATACTCGGGGTTTATGGATGATGCCGACATGAGTAGGAGATAGTAAATTCCCCAACCAAGGGTGGCATGGGTTGCTTTGCCAGAAAAAGAAGGTTTCTAAAGGAGACAACAAAAATATATATAAATGTTGGAAACAAAGGATTTGTACAATTACCAAATGAATAAAGAATAATTTGGTATAAGTGTGCAGATTTAGAAATAGGTGCCCCAATGCAAGATGGATTGGCCAATGAGGGCACAAGTTGCGTGAAGAACCGGTGAAGGGTGAGGGCCCCATAGGTGGGTTTATGTATGAGGTAAATAAATGGAGGACAATCTGTAGATGGGAAAACTGATTGTGGATGAAATGGAGAGTCAATGACATTGCGGAGGCATAGTCAAACAAGAACTGTTAGGAGATATCCTGGGAGTGCATTGCGAAGGATAGAATAGTGAGGAGAAGGAGTATGTGGTTGATTCTCAAACATGCGTAAGACTATCAACACTCCCATCCCTAGGGGATGAAAGAAGCATGAGTGTCAAAGTGCCAAAGGGGTCTATGAATGGGACAACTCATGTAGGGAAGAGTGATACCAGGTGAAAGTACCAAAATGCAGCGGAGGTGATAGTACTACAGAGTCGGATGTGAGGATCCTATAGGCAAATGTCGGAGGGTGTGACTGGGAGATGCAATTGATATTCAGGGGGAATAATTACATGCCAGTGTCGATCATATACCTGAAGGGGCTGCGTTGGGTTTTGATGACCAAGTACCTGCACACATGAAAACCAAATACCCGACATGAACAATATCTGAAGATAAAGAACACATAACAGCTATTTGATAATGAGCATGCATACCTCGGCGTGATGTGAGACAAATGCTCCCCAGGGATGAGGATGGATGGTGACCCAGGGAATGTGATTGTGTAGGTGGAGATATCCTGATCCCATGACTGAAGATGGATCGAAAAATGGATACTCTGAGCTCCTATAATTGAGCATCGAAGTTTGGAAAAAGGGACTATATATAGTTGTGGGGCCCGCAATGCCGCCTCATTTGTACCTTCTGCCATAGTGAGTTGACAAGAGGTTTTTAGAGGAGATTTGGAGATTACATGAGTTGGAGCTAGAAAATCTAGGATTTGTGAGAGCCAGGTTAGTGGTCTCATCCTCCTCCATACTAGTTAGGGTTTCTTTTCTGGGTAGGGTCGTATGGATGGTCGTACTAGGGGATTTTGTGAGGGTGGGCCCCCAAGTGCATGGGAGATCGAAGGATACTCGCGTTGAGGTACATGACTGTGGTGAAGATAGTTGCACATGGGGGCATGTGAGTGAGAAAAACATATGCACATTGGATGCGTGCCTACTCAAAGTACAATTGTGCACTGTGCACGTTTGTTTCTCCGACAGCTGCATAGTTGTATAGTGAACAGGTGTGCATGAATGCGTGCCTATGGGTGTGACCGATGCACATTGATGAGCATCTGTTTCTTCGATAGCTGCGCATTGATGTGTAACTGTGAGAAGAACAGGCATGCATATGTGCACGTCTGTGGGGGGTGACAACCGCTCACATGAGGAAAATCTAGTGGATTTGTGAAAAAACTTGTATTTTTTGAAGTTTTTTGTTTATGAATAGTGATGGTTGATCAAGTGTTTTTTGTGTGAATGCAGGTGATCAATTCATGATGCCAATCCACTGGAGGGAGAGGGACTGGGA
>ML859025.1:9446-25821 GCA_009831015.1 Picea engelmannii | reverse complement strand
AATAATGTGTTGTCAGCTTTGAACAATTTCCCAACTTAAGTGAAATCTTCCTAGATTTCACTTTCAAAAACACATGGTCACCCATTTTAAATTCTCGTTGAGTTATGCATTTATATGCATAGTTTTTCTTCCTGTCTTGGGAAACCTTTAAGTTCTATTTTTTTTCACCATTTTCTCTTTAATTTCCCTTAGCAGATATGGCCCAACCACTACTCTATCTTCTAGGTTGTCCCAACTGACTGGTGTGTTTCACTTTCTGCAATAAAGTGATTCAAATGGTTTCATCTTTAGAGATGTTTGATACCCATTCTTATAAGCAAACTCAACCAAATGTAAATTTTTTCCCACTGTGTCGATTTGTCCATCACATACATTCTTAGTCTATCTTCTATCACTTGATTTACTCTTTCTGTTTTACCATCTGACTCTGGATAATAGGCTATGCTAAAATTCAAAATTTTCCCAAATCCTTTAAATAATCCCTTCCAAAAATTGGATGTGAACTTGGTATCTCTATCAGACACAATTGTCCTAGGCACACCATGAAGCCTGAAAATTTGCCTCATATAAATATCAACAATGTTAGTTGCCTTATGCACGATCCTTACTAGAATAAAGTGGGCATATCTAGTAAGATTATCTACCACTACCATGATGGAATTATGCTACTTGGTTGTTCTAGGAAACTTAGTGATGAAATCCATAATTACACCTTCCCATTTCCACTCAAGGATGAGTAATGGTTGTAGCAACCTAGTTGGGTGCCTATGATCAACATTGACTGTTTGGCAATCCAAATACCTGTCAATTAAATCAACCACTTCTTTCTTCATACATGGCCAACAATATTGTTTCTTGACAATTGCAATTGAATTTTAGTATGTTGGGTGCCCAACATAAGAACATTGTGCATTTCTTCTATTAGAAAATTTTTCAACTCCTGAGAATCTGGTACATAAAATATGCCCCTGTACATGAGGATTTCATCCTATTTTAACTCAAAATCTTCAATCTTCTTCTGCAAAAAACTTTGTTGTAGTTTTGTCTTTATTTCCACATAGTGTTGATCTAATTTTGCAGTCTCTAACATTCTGTCTTTCAAATCTAATTTTTACATGATAATGGATGTAGCATGCATCTCATGCACTTTCGAATTGAGTGCATCAACCACCTTGTTCTCTTTACCCTTGATATGTTTTATATCAAATTCATACTCACTGAGGAATTCTAACCACCCGCTTTTCCTAACATTTAGAGTTGGATGTCCAAACAAATATTTTAGGCCAATGTGGTATGTCCTCAATTCAAATTTTAATCCAATGAGGTGGTGCCTCCACATTTTCAAGGCATGCAGTATGGCTTCCAATCCCAAATCATGAGTAGCATAGTTCTTTTCATGCTCTTTTAATTTCCTTGATTCGTAGCACACCACATTCCCATTATGATTAAGGAATCCACCAAGCACTTCCTTGCATGCATCAATGCACAAAATGAAGTCTTCATTAGGATCAACAATTCTCAAAATTGACAAACTTGTCAACAAACTCTTCAAGTGTTGGAAACTCTTTTTACAATCAAGAGTCCACTAAAATCTCACACCTTTCTTTTGCAAGGATGTGATTGGGTGTGCAATCTTTTAGAAGCCTTCAATAAACATGTTGTATTACCCTGCAAGTCCCATGAAATATCTCACCTTTGCGACATTCCTTGGTGTTGGCCATCCTTCAATGGATTTTATCTTCTCCAGGTCCACTGCTATCCCCTCCTATGAAATTATATGACCCAAGTAATGAATCTTCCTTACGTAGAATGAGAATTTGCTCAACTTTTCATACAATTGATGTTCTTTCAATACTTGCAACACCATCCTCAAGTGTTTCTCATGTTATTCTTCAAACTTTGAGTAAATAATTATGCCATCCAAAAATACAATGACAAACTTATCTAAGTATCCTTTGAAAATACCATTCATTAAGCACATGAAGACAACTGACGCATTTGACAACCCAAATGTCACTACTGTGAACTCATAATGGCCATACCTCATCCTGAAGGTTGTCTTGTTGATATCTTCCTCTTTAATTCTTACCTGATGATAGATTGATCCGAGTTCAATCTTAGAGAATATTTTTTTCATTTTTCAATTGATCAAAAAGGTCATCTATCCTTGGAAAAGAATACTTGTTTTTCACTGTTACCTTATTCATCTTCCCGAAGTCAATGCAAAGTCTCAACGTTCCATACTTTTTCTTCACAAATAATAATGGGGAACCCCAAGGTGACACACTTGGGTGTATATACCCCTTCTTCGTAATCTCTTCAAGTTGCATTTTCAATTATTTTAGTTCTAGTGTACTCATCCTATAAGGAGTCTTGGATACTGGGGTGGTTCCAGGCATTATATTTATAGAGAAATCAACATCTGTCTTGGGTGAAAACCCCATTATCTCTCTAAATACATCTTCAAACCCCATATGCATTGCAAATAGATTGCAACCTTTCTTGAATATTTTTATCAATTACAAGGATGAAACTTCCCTGATAGTCACTTCCCTAGGAATACCCCGAACTGTCCTCAAGTTCCCTTTCTCATCCAAGCAAGTAAATTGTTTATTGTAATGGTCTAGGACAACATGATGCATTTCTAACCAATCCATACCAATTAGGAAATCATATGATCCCAAAGGTATAATATTTAAATCTGATTTTGTGCTCAGTCCATTCATATCCATTGGACATGCCTTAACCATCTCATTAATTTCTCTTTTTTCTCCTATAGCTAGTTGTACCGGCCAAGGTTTCCCCACTTGATTTTTGGCAATTTAAATATTTCCACCATCTTAGGATCTGGATAACTATGAATAGCTCCCGAGTCAATTAAAATAGAAATGGTTTGGTTGTTGATATTACCTTCAACTTCAATCATATGTGATTGAAACTTAGCTTTCTTGTCATCCAGGGATGCATAGATCCTAGGTACATTTATGCCCATGTCCTCCACTGTATCATATTGTTGTATATTGTGAACAATCCTCACTTTTCACCTTTGTGATGAGAATCTATGTACATATGCTCTCCCTCACAACTCCAACACTTCATTGGTTGTTTCCTTGGCCTTTTCCCCATTGCCTCTGTCATCATGGGCTCCTTGGGAGTTGGCTATCCGTGAAAATTATTTCTAAAGAATGGTGGCTTGGCCCCCTTCTTCCTCTGCTCCATCTTTCCTTTCTTCTTTTCTTCTCAAGAATTTTGGTAAGTGGGTCTTCCTCAATGTTGATCATAGAGACACTTGTCTCTCCTTATAGTTTCCTCCAATGTCTTGGGACCATCATACTATATCTTATCACTGATAAATGATGGTAGCCCACTCAAGTACCTATGAATTTTAACATGTTCATCCTTGATGAAAGAAACATACTTCAATAGCTCTAAAAATCTCCTCTCATACTCATCTATGGTCATACTTCCAAGCTTGAGTTCAAATAACTTCATTTTTCTATCATAGTAACATTTGGTTAAGTATTTATTTTGAAAATGCCTCTTGAACTCCCTCCAAGTAACCTTTCTCTCATCAATGTGTTGCACTTGCACAAACTGGTTCACCACATTGATGCTTTTCCCTTGAGCTTGTTGATAACAATTATCCCTTCTACCCGTCAAGAGTAATTATGTGACTAAAAGTACTTTCTGATGCCCAACAACCAAGTCTCGACATGCTCATCCTTCTTGTGCTCACAATAAAAAGTAGTAGGCTTAATATTATTCATTTCTCCTTGTATCTCATCCACCCTACACCTGCTCCTAGGATTCCTAACAAGATATGGGCTTGAACTAGTGTGCGCTCTCCTAGTTGAATGTCTTGGAGAGTGATGGTGATGCTTGTCAACACTTCTTTTTTTTCTTCTCTCAACATGAGACTTGTGTCTCCTCAATTTTCTTGACTTGGTCTCCTTATCCATCTTTTTATCAATTTTGTCCAAGATTTGTAGAAAAATGATGTTGAATCCATCTTGTTCCTCCTTGGCTTTCATAAGCCTACCATTATCATCTTTGGAATTTCAAGGACGTCCTTTTGCAAATTTTTTATGGTCTTCACCAAATTCATGCTTTCTTCCTTGGCTTCTCTATATGAATTTGAATATGTACCCTCATCACCTATATTGTCATACATCCTTCTAACTTCATCTTCAAGGTTGCAGGTTCTCTGTGCATCTTCCATGCTTCTGATCTATGTGTTGATCATGTATTGATCAATTATTATTAACTCTACAAAACGTGCAGGAAAAAATATTTGTTATACTAAATAATTTATGAAAACCATAAGTACTATGCACATTATGTTCCATAAGTGTATCGGAATCCTTTCTTCTCATCCTTGGTGAATTTAACAACCTATATCAAAATTATGGGCGAATATTTGGACTCCTTTGTCCATGAATTTTCCTCCTCTTTTCTCTCATTTTATTTCTTTCAAATCTTGTGTGTATACCAATTCTATGTTATACACCCATGTCCATCATGTGCACATGCTCTATACATGAAATACCAAACGCACATACAAGGCACCAATATTTAGTGTGCACAACTTTTATATTCGAACTAATATTTAGCAAGCTCAACTTTTAGGTTCCGCGAATCATTATCTAGTGCACACAACTTTTGTTTCGTGCACCAATATTCCACACAAATTATAGCTTTGATCTACGTCGCTCCAAAATTCACCGTGCATCCTCTCACACCCAATACTCAATGTGCATCTCCAATTCTGTTCCACGCGGTGCAAACATTCCATGCGCATGCACTGCTCACCAACACTATGCATGTGCCAATAATTTTTCTTTGTTCAATGCTCGTATTCAATGCATGCTCGTTGTGCATTAAAAATATTCAATGTGCATGCCCTATGCACTATTATTATGCACACACCCATCAATTCTACATGGATTCCATATTCATTGCGCAAATATTTCACTCGCATATTACGTGTGCACCCTAGTTCTATACCCTTCAATTCAAATATTTAGTATGTACACTCCATGCACTGATATTTTCTGTGCACCATAAGTATTGCACTATGCAGTGCCAAAATTTAGTACACACACATTGCACCCCAATACTTAGCACACACGAGTCCTTTCTTCACTTGGCTAATTTTTCCATATTTTCATCTTGCGACCCCACGACCATCATAAAAATTCCCTCCTCGCCAAATTCATGTGGATATCTGGCCCATACAAGTCCAATTTTGAATCAAGAGCTCTGATACTACTTTGTAACGTTCCCATCTATGCTCAAGGGCCATGTCACATCAAAATTTGAGCTCTGATACCACTTTGTATTGTCCCCAGCTCTGCTCAAAGGCCATGTCACATCAAAATTTGAGCTTTGATACCACGTTGTGACATATCCAACCTCCTAGATGAGTCACATTACCACATTGTAAAGTCTCCACCACTGCAACTTCGTTATATAAAGATCTTATATCAATTATTTCTTTTATGAAAGAAACTCATTGGAACCAACAATGCACACAACTGACCTTGTGCTACGCGTAGCTACATTTTCCTAGTGCCTGCAACCAGTCTTGTACTGTGTTCAATAACTATGTATTAGAAAATCTGTGCGTTCAACCATCATTGTGTCGGCCACGCCGACTGTCCCTCAGCACACACGACATTTCTTGCTTTGCGCTAGAACATATATGATTATTGCTGAAGTTACTTAGCAAGATGGATACTATAACAACAGAAATAACTCATAATACAACTGCGCACACAACGATTCCTATTTCATGCATGGGATCTCTCTCGTTCACGTGCACATACTAATACCACTTTACACGTGTAATGATTCAAGTATTGCCTCAGAATTCCATAACCGTTATGACAAAATTATCTAACAGGAAACACTTAATAACTACCATGCTCTACATCTTCAATAGTTATCTATAACTAACAATATATGCACAACCCAGCATAACTATGTATCAATTTCATAAACAACAATAACATAAGCAATCACAAGTTGAAAAATATATAAGCAATCATAATGCATGCCTTGCATATTCAACAAACATGCAGTTCTACAGCATATATAATCCATGCACAGATACATATATACAATTGTAACACATGATATATTTAACATGTATATGCACATTACTAAGAGAATAATACACGTAAGAAGACACTTATCTTTTGTTGTAATCCACCTTCTACGCACAGACCTTAGGCGTTCCTCCCAGCCATAGACTCTACCGCATAGAAACTATCAATAGCAAGTCACCCTCAAGCCGGGGATAAAAATCCACTTGGGAAAAGGATTCTTAAGCCAAGATAAGGTCTATCCACAATTGTAACATCCTGCTCTAGCACAATGAACAAACTTATACTTTGAGGACACTTGCTCACAAGTGATCCGGATTATTATGCTACTAAAACATTTGATTTTAATTGTGAGGTGTTATGGGTTGATGACATGTTGTTTTACTGCATTGACATAGATAGGTGTTATTGACTTGGTTTTACTGAGTGTGTAGGATTTTGGACCTCGAGGATGCAGAGGCATCAAAGGAACCCCTTGGACTCTGGATCGAGTCGGGGAGTGTACCATTGGGGTTTGATTGTTTTACTGTGATATTAGTGCATCTGATTAGGTGATATGATATGGATATATTCTGACATGATTCATTGATGATGCAGGCTGACAATAGCTTTCCGACCAGACTCACATGTGGAGTAGAGGGGTCATGCACGACTACTAGAGATGTCCAGGGAGAGGTGTGGACAACAGCCCTGCCACAGCCTACTAGCACTCCCGTCGTGGCTCGAAATGTAGGTTAATGTTTGCCTAGTTTGAGAGGACCCACGATGCCGTGAGGGAAGACTACGGTAGTCTCTCATGATGATTCTAAGGGGTGTGCAATAAGGAGGGGGCCTTATTCCTTAGAGGCCCTTAGTCTCCCACAAGTTCACCTGGCGGAGTATTGATTCCAGGGGTTTTTGATGTCTACCAAGTTAGTCAAGAGGCGAGTGGCACCCTTCGAGCACGTGGTGCGTCTTGAAGGGAAGGTTGCACAAGAAAAATGGAAAAAGGCGAGTGGCACCCTTGGAGCACGTAGTGCGTCCTGAAGGGCACACCGCACAAGGGAAACAAATTAAGGCGAGTGGCACCCTTGGAGCACCTAGTGCGTCCTGAAGGGCACGTTGTTGATGATAAATAAATGAACCTGTATGCCCTTAGGACAAATAACTTGTTAAGAATTAAAAAAAAACAAATTCCCTAATAAAATGTTGCCCAGTACAAAAATTTAAGGTCTAAGTCTAAATTATGTTAGTGGTAAAATTTGATCTATCTATTTAAAAAAAAAAAACCAACATAAATAATAATTATACTCTTCGTTAAATCTTGTAATAATAAGGGGGTAAGCAATTTAAATGATTCATAAAAAACTATTCAGGTAAAATTTAAAAAAAAGGGAAACAATTTTTTTATTATTTATGATAATTTAAAATTATTAACTAAAAAGGGAAAAAGTAAAAATGGGGTTAATTTCTACACCTACCAATTTGAGTCCTAAATGAAAAGGGGAAAGAGGGAAATCTAAAATATTTAGGAAACTAAGAAAAGAGGGAAACATAAGAAGAAAAGGGAAACCCAAGGGAAAAAGCAGAAAGTCAAACTTAGTAAGGTATCTACCATTAAAAACTTTCTAATTTAAAACTGAACTAGCCAATTGATAATGAGGAAAGTCATTAAAACCTATAAGAGAATTCAGGGACACCTAGGAACGATTCTAGGAATGACTCTATGTGGGTGAGGGAAATAAGGGAATTTAATTAACTAAAGAAATTAATTTGTGGAGGAATGAAGGGGTTGGGTGACACTTGTACAGGGAGGAATGTTTAGGATTTAATTTTTAAAAACTTAATTAAATGAGATTTTAGGAAAGTAAGGGACTTCGAAACTCTATATAATGAAGGGAGAACAAGGATGAATGATCTCTTCTATTTGCGTAACGTTACGCTGCAGAAATCTCTACTTGACTGACTTAGCTTGTGGGAGTTGGGATACCCAGCTCGGTGAGGAGTGGTAGTTCGGCCTTACGAGGCGAGTTGGGAGCTAGCTGAATCTCCGGATAGTGTGTATGGCCCCTTTGCGGTCTAGGGGGCTAAGGCGGAAGAAGAGTACCCCTAGCATTGGCTGGGAGGTACCGGTGAAGTCTCACCGGTCGGCAAGCGGGAGTTGCACGGAGCACACGGGACGTCACTTAGAGTGGGCGATCAGGCAACGATACGCTCTCTTCATTTTTGTATGGTAGGTTGTTGTAGGATTTATGCTTGGATCTGCATGTTTAATGGAGTAAGTAAATTGATTGTCTAGATTGATGAATGAATTTCTTTCATAGCCTAGATCGATGATTGATTGACTCCCATGGCCTTCGTTTCCCTACATGTCTTGACCTCCTTATGGTGTTTTATTGTGACCATTTTGGTGGTTTTTCCTATCATCCCTAGCTCATCAGTCCTCGCTTGGGCAGTCGGCCAGGAGCCTAATCTACCGTTGTTGCCTCAGTGTTAATAGACCTATGGATCTCAACGCAATGCCTTTCTGTGCAAGGATGATGAGCAAAGGATGAACCTATCAGCCGTCTACCTCCATTGTTGTCCTTGGATGACTGGATCCTTTTGGTTCTCTTACTGTTGTCTGTAATTTGTATTGGTATTCTGGCAATGGAAAAACGAATTGATTCATGTCTTCATTTTGTATTTGTATTATGGCAATGGAAAAATGAATTGATTCATGTCTACATTTTGTATTTGTATTCTGGCAATGGAAAAATGAATTGATTCATGTCTGCATTTTGTATTGGTATTCTGACAATGGAAAAACGAATTGATTCATGTCTGCATTTTATATTTGTATTCTGGCAATGGAAAAACAAATTGATTCATGTTTGCATTTTGTATTGGTATTCTGGCAATGGAAAAATGAATTGATTCATGTCTATATTTTGTATTTGTATTCTGGCAATGGAAAAACGAATTGACTCATGTTTGCATTTTGTATTGGTATTCAGGCAATGGAAAAACAAATTGATTCATGTTTGCATTTGGTATTCGTGTCCTGGAAATGGAAAAATGTTTTTGCTTTAAATGTTGGCAGAGATTGTCGTTTTAAATGCCCACGTTTGCTTTCAAATGAGACAGAGAGTGTCATTTAAAATTGCCCATGTTTTTGCTTTCAATTGAGACTGAGTTTGCTATTTTAAATGCCCATGTTTTTGCTTTCAAATGAGACTGAGTTTGTTGTTTTAAATGCCCACGTTTTTTATTTCAAATGAGACTAAGATTTCCATTTTAAATGCCCACATTTTTTCTTTCCAACGATGGACTGAGTTGTTGTAGGAATCACCCACGAATTTAGCCTTTTAAATCTTAAATTCACTTTCCAGAATGACCACGGTTTTGGTAAATAAAAATTGACTGTGTGCATGTTGAATTCACCCACCCTTTTTTTTCTATTCAATTCATAACTGACTTGCAGTAATGACCACGATTTCGCCTTCAAATTGTGACTGCATTTTCCCTTGAGTGATGGACTACATTGATGTTGATTGGATACGTTTGCCTTTAATTGTTGAGTTGTTGTCGACTGGGCATGATTGGCCACCATGTGGGCACTGCGTTTTTGCTAATTTTGCCACAACGAATTAAATGGATAACAGTTAGTTAACTGCCTTACTATTGCTAGATTCATTGCTATGTAATGGTCGCATTAAATGCCTTGATTTTTTCCACAACGATTTAAATGGATAACAGTTAATTAAATGCCTTACTATTGCTAGATTCATTGTTATGTAATGGTCATATTAATTGCTAGCACAATTGCTACAACAATGTAAATGGCTAGCAGATTCATTCTTTGGATTAAATGGCACAATGAGTTAAATGTTAACTAACACCGTAAATGCCTTGCTATTGTTGTATTACTTGTTATGACAACAGTCATGTAAACTACCTTGTTAGTGCACTTTTAATTATCGTGTTAATGGTCATGTAATTGCCTTGTTATTTCTATATTAATTGTTAAGTAACCACTATGTTAATTTCCTCGATAAATTGCTCCAACCCTGCTAATAGTTAGTAGTTTCCTTCTAATATTATTAGACAGATAGTATTGTTAGTTCGGTCAATATAACTAGACTACGTGCTGAGATTTAATTGTTCATAAGTGTTATAATGATAGAATTTTACTTTAAGATTGTAAATGTTGTTATTTAAGTTAACATCTAGTTGGGTGGAGAATTTGGATTAACATAGACTTGACCGATTAGGTTGTGTTAAAGATTAAAATTTGATTGGTAAGTAAGGAATGGATTGCAAATTTTAGACTCGCTGGATTGAATTTTAATTAAGGATAGAGGGCATTTATAATTATGGTTTTAGTATTGACCACTTAGATTTGCAAAATTAATTGTATTAATGTTTATTTAGCGGACAAATTATTGTCTAATTGTAACTTGACATGCCCCGTTAGAATGGAACCCTTGTTAAATTTGAATGTAATCATAGACCGGTTAGACTGGGTGATTCGTGGGGGCGGGGACTATGTCATGTGGGATGGCGTCACCCCTTGTCTTCGTCCTCTTGTGTCTCATCAACCTTTGTGTGGGGTAGGTATAGTGTCCTAGTCAGTATTCGGTTCCTAGCTCATCGGAGTTTTCTTGAGTCTTGGTCCCTTTTGTTTTGCGCCAAGGTTATTGAGGCATCTGTCACCCGGGGAATGACATGATTACTGATGAGGGGATCATGGTGTGCCCTGGGGATAGTGGCGAATGAGATCTTGGCTGGAGTAGGTTATTTTGTGTGAGTGCTAATGAGCGTGCAAGTTGCTCTTGGCATAAGGCCCGAATGCCTTCAAGTGTTAGGTCCACGTGCCTTGAGGTTCTAGTATTTGATTGTCTAGGTTGTGATGTCGGGATGGGGGTGTTGTCCCTTAGGTTGTAGGCATGGTCATGTTTGCGTTGGAAGGGTAGTCGTCCTCCTTGTTATTTTGCGCATGTTTGCCCATTGTCTTGAGCTGCTGTGTGGTGTCATAGTAACTTGTTGCCTGGACTGTGTGCTAGCATTCGCCGTCAATGGTGTGATTAAACTGTTGTCATTGTCACCTTTATTCCAAACACTAAATAATAATAATAATAATAATTTTCACTGTTGTTTTCTTGTTGTCGTAACGATGGGGTCTTACATATGGTATCAGAGTGGGTTCAACCCTGCAACTGTGGATTGCTAGGCTTTCCACTGTAGTAAACCCATGAGTATTAACCCTTGTGTTTAGTAAAAACCTTAACGTGTCCTCATGGAGATCGCATTTAGAGGGTGCCCCTGAGGGTCCACAATGTGCAATATCTAGTACCGTTAGCATCCTCCGAGATCTCGAGAGAGATGAGTTCTAGCATCCACGAGTGTCACGGACGGTGGTGTTGTCGAATCATAGTTGTAGAGCAAGGCGTGTGCTTCACACTTCATGTTTACAACCTCTAGCATGAAGGTCCACATGGTGGTATTTCGACTGAAGGGGAGCACTCTTTTATGGCAGAAGATGCTCCTGCCCCTTTTGAACATGGTCGTCGACGACATGTCATGGGAACTATTCGAGGGACGGTTCCAGGAGAGATATGTTTCTAATAAATTCATTGAGCGTCAGCTAAACGAGTTCAACACCTTGCGACGATGTAGCCGCACGATGCCCGAGTATGAGGCCCATTTTGGGGCTACTTCGATATGCTCTGCACCAAGTTACCCAGAAACTTAAGGTCAAGAAGTTTGAGTTTGGCCTTATTGTTAGAATTCATCTTCTACTTTGGGTACCAGGAGTACTGGACCGAAGAAGGGGTGTGGGACATGTGGAGAGCCACACTACTAATGCGACTACCCAGTGGAGAGGACTAGAGCGTCTGGATCAGCTGGACCCACTACCATTGGAGATATGGGCAAGGCCCATCGGATTCATGCAGTGATGAATAACCACCAGGCAGAGCACCAGTTGACTGTGCTCGAGATGACAGGTATCGTCACTGACCAAACCTTTAGTATTTTGATAGATCCCGGTACTACCGAGAGTTTCATTTCTGGTGCAGTGATAAAAAGGATTAAGGTAAAGGCAGTCGAACAAGATGAGTTTAGCTTCGTAGAGATGGCCTCGGGAGCCAAACAAAAGCTTGGAGGAAAGGTTACAGGCTGTATTCTTAACCCGGGAGAGTTTTTCACCAGGGCCAACATGTATGTCATGATCTTAGGATCTTATGACGTCGTGATCAGTATGGACTAGTTGGAATCGCATGAGGCGATACTCAACTGCAAGATGAAATGGTTGGACTTGGTCGATGATGAGGGATAGAGATGTGTGATTTTAGGCTGGAACTAGGGAGTTTCCCTGAGGTTCATCTCTTCCTTGCATCTTCGGAAGAGCATGCGCAAGGGGTGCCAGCTTCATGCGATCCTTGCGTTAAATGAGAAGGGAGTAGCGAAAGGTCTAGAACACCTTCCGGTGGTGAGAGAGTTTGCGGACGTATTTCCAAAGGAGTTACCTGAGATGCTGCTGGAGAGGGAATTGGAGTTTACCATAGACCTAAAACTAGGGAATGAATCGATAGTGAGAACATCTTATTGGATGTCGACCCCAGAGTTACAAGAGTTGAGAATGCAACTAAAGGAATTGTTGGACCTGGGACTGATACGTCCAAGTGTGTCACTGTGGGGTGCGCCTGTTATTTTCATATAAAAGAAGGATGGGTCGTGGAGGCTCTGCATTGACTATCATCAATTGAACAAGGCCACGATCAAGAATCAATATCCATTTTTGAGGATTGATGATTTGTTCGATCAGATGAAGGGTGCAACGGTGTTCTCAAAGATCGATTTGCGATTAGGGTACCACCAGTTATGGATTAAGGAAGATGATGTAGTGTCCCCAAGGCCGAGCCCTGTTACAGATCATGTTATATGCAAAGAATTGTAAATATGTTCTATAGGTTGGTGAGCCAAGTTTTGTATAAGTTGTAGGCTTATGAGTTTTGTTAGGCCAGGGAGCCTAAGTGTTGAAGGCCATGATCCTGTTGATGTACTTGTATGTATGCAAGTCAATTAATAAAATATAAATACCGCCAGTGCAGACCGACCATGATGAATGAGTGATGGGGGACTGAGCGTCCACGGAGTGGGCAAGGGATCAAGGGCTGGAAGGTGGGAAAGGGGCTGAGTGAGGAGCCTAGGGGGCTTAGGCCTGGAATAATATTTTAATATTATTTCCTAAAAATCCATGTGCACATTCTTTTATCCTAAGTCCTTTTGGAAGGACCCATGAGTTCCCAAGTGGTGGGAGGAAGGTGTACGGATGGAATGCATGTAGTTCCCAGGGTGACAAGTGTCAACCCTGGTACATGCAAATAAAACAGAGACAGTAATCCATGAGGGGGGTTCTCATTCCATTCAACCCGATTTCCTGGGGGAAACAGTAGGAGTCAGTCTGCAAGAAGCCCGGGGGTATGTCTGTTGCAGGGGGGAAGCCTATGTTTGGCATGGAAGATTAATGTACACCCTCTGTTGGGAGCCGTGGAGTCTATGTCTGTCTCTGAGATAACCTTTGAGTGTAATTCCCAACTTGCAAGAAGCCAGTGAGGATTTTCGGGAAGGAATCTTGTGGTTCGGGGAAGCCGAGTTAGCCTGTGTGTGAAGTCCATGTTCCAAAATCATTGCTGTGAGATCATCGAGTGATTGCTAAACTGATTTGGGGAAACCTGTGTCTGTGTTTCCTGTGGATTACTGTGACCACGAAGTACTGGACTGCGTGAGGCTTGCTGGCCTATGAGCGACTCCTCCAGGTGAGAGAGTGCGCAGAGGGAGAAGAGAACTCCTGGAAGAAATCCCTGTAGCTTCCATAGAGCCCAGAGACTTCCGGTCCGGTCTGTTCCTGTAACCCAAGGTAAGGGGGACTGGCAGCCGAAGGACTGTCTAGGTGACAGAGAAGGTGCACTCCCCTGGGGTGTAGTAGGCATGTGGGGAATGAGGGTATGTGGCCAGTGAGCGTGGGAGATTCCTGGGAGAGCTTTCTTCCTGGTGGTTGTGTATGTGCTATCTTCCCTGTAGCCTCATCCTAGCCTAGGATTCCTTGCCTTGGGGGATGGAGCTCGGTACCGGCTCGGGGGTGACCTACTGTTGAGCTGATGAACAGTGTGTTCTAAGGCTGGGAGGTTCGTGGAAGGCCTGCACTTGGTTGGTGAAATTCTATAGCCAATAAAAGATAAGTACTAAATTAGGCTTTAATTATGTTGAGCATGACTGTGCTATTTAAGTATCATGTTTTTAGCTGTGTAAATAAATTAATGATGAATGCTATGGTTTGTTTAATTATAGCAGTACCCATATATTTTACTCTGAGTTTTTAAGTGTGTTTAATTGTGTTAAATGCATTTGTTTGGTAAAACCCAGTATGAGTTCTGTATATTCCATGTACAGAACGGTAACTGAGAGGTTTGGTAAAATCTGGGTAGTGAATGGGTACACTACAAATTGGTATCAGAGCCAAGGTTTCGACACTGAGCCTAGAGGGGCCAGTAGAGCGGTATTTGGACCGAAAATGTGAAGAGAAATTGGGCCTAGAATGGCCAATTTCGGACATTGGTTGCTCCAGTGTGTCAAGTTGTTGCTTGACCACGTTTACAAGCCAGGAGTTTAGCCGTGCGGCGAAAACTGCAGCCGGTATGGTCTATAACCACAGGGGGACAGGTTTCTACACCAAGGGTGTTAGAACCGTCAGATCTGTTTGGGAGGGAAAGCAAACCCTTGCAACCACCAGATCTGGAGAACGTGCACGAGGTTTAAAATGTTTTGATACTGCACAGGAGTTTAAACTTGGGAGGATCGTGAGTCATGAGATCCCTGTGGGATTAACCGCCAACCGTCCGAGTTGACGAAAGTTGCGCAGGACTTAAGTCCTCATGGGTAGAGGAGAAGTCCAGTAGAGGCATAGGGATATTAGAAGTCAAGAGAATCTAGATCTTGCGATTCTCAAAATCCCGAGGAGGAATCATAGCCATGAATCTCGGGTGGACACGTGTCACGAGATTCCGCAGAGTCGGAAATCGGAGAATCTAAATTCTTGAACACATAGAGATCTCGTCACACGGAATCACGATCCGCGATTTCGTGACAAAATCTAGACCGTTCATTTAGTGGACACGTGGCAGAGATCTACACCATCAAGGAAAGTCCCGACAAGGAGTGAGTCCATCGGTGTTGGAAGTTCATCGGGAAATTGGGAACCCCAGTGACAAGTGATTCATATACTTTGAAACTTCGAACCCCGAAACCCCAACGAGAGCTTTGAGTATGGTCGCGGGGTAGAGGTCACATGGACCTGACCTAACCGCGAAGGGTTAAAGTGAAAGGTGCATCGGCATATCGGGAATTGGGATATCAGAGATTTCGGAGGCAAAGGTTTCGTGCATGGGAAAATTGTGATACGCAATTTCCCGATAAGGCTTAGGTGCGTGGGGCCACATCGACTGTCAGGAGGACAGGTGGCATATTTATAGCAACAGGAGAAAGGACTGTTGACAAGTCAACGATTGGGACCCATCGAAGATCCCGAGAGCATATGAGCATGATATTGAAACCGCCAAAAACCTGATGGGGTAGGGTGGAGGTCATATAGTGTGGTTGTATGGTGAGGCTCTAGCCCGGAGGGCTAGCATGGATGGAGTCCATCGGAAATCGGGAAATCATGGATTCCGCTGTCAAGCATTTTGGCGCATTCATATTTGTGAAACCCTGAACCCCGATAAGGGATAAGGCTAGGGTCACGAATCAGCGGTCACATCAGCCAGGGATGATATTGGAGGACTAAGGCATATCGAAGAATCGGGGGTTGCGAGGACATGTGCCTATTGACAGCGCAAGTGCCGAAACTCCGATAGGAGTAGTCACGAGAGGGAAATGACCACGATCGGGGCGCATGGTCATATGAGTCAAGGGATAGGCTCAGGAGGGCTAGCACGTAAAAAGGGTCATCGGAGATTGGGAATATGAGAGGACAGTAAACCTTGACATCAGGATTTGCGAAACTCTGAAACTTGAAGTCCCAAAGTAACTGAATTAAAGTTTCGGACACCCGAAAAACACAGAGCCAGACAGAACTCAGAAAACTTTGTGAAGTTGAAATATCTTTCATTCTTGTTCGTATTAATTATGAATGTTGCGGATTGTTCATAAAGTTTAATGGCCTGACAAATTTCGAATTCAATTGCACAGTGCGTGTGCAGAGTTCAACGAAGGCCAAAACTCCAGATAATCAACGCCAAGTATGGAGTGGG
>ML859024.1:12789-38611 GCA_009831015.1 Picea engelmannii | reverse complement strand
GAATCCTAACAACTAAGTGTAGCTTTATTTTTCTAGATTGGAAAGGCTAGTTTCCAGTCTTAAAGTTGGTTTGTAGGTTACCTTTGTAGATTGTTTCTTCAACCCAACAATTTACTCAACGTTAACAACATCTTCATCAAAGGTTACATCTCTACTGATCTCAATATGATGGTAACCTGGTATGTAAATTCTGAAGGCCTTAGAGACCTCAAAGTATCCAACAAATTTTCCCTTCTTTCTTGAAGGGTCCAACTTAGTTCTCCTTTCCTTTGGAATGTGTACAAACAATGGACAACCAACTTACTTCTGGCTTCTTTCTGGAGAAAATTTCTTCGGGGGTTTTGAATCCAAGTGCACTATGGGATAATTTGTTTTGAACATAGACTGTTGTTCTTGTTGCTTCAGCCCATAAGTGCATTGGAAGATCTTGATCATGGATCATAGTCTTCACTGCTTCCATTATTGTTCTATTCTTTCTTTTTGCTACACCATTTTTTTGAGGCTTATAGGGAGTGGTGAGCTCCCTCTTAATCCCGACATATCTGCAAAATATTACAAATTATTTTGAGGTGTATTCTCCTCCATTATCTGACCTGAGTATCTTGATCTTTCTTTCGTAGAGATTTTCTATAAAGGCTTTTAATTCCTTGAACTTTTCAAATACTTCATCTTTTGACTTCAAGAAGTAAACCCAAGTCTTGCGAGAATAATCATGAATAAATGACACATAGTATACATACCCACTTAGAGAGGTTGATGTCATTGGGCCACATACATCTGAGTGGATGAGATCCAAGATTCCTTCTGATTTACTGTCGCTCTTTGGGAAAGGATTCTTTATGTTCTTTCCTTATGCACATCCCTTGCACACACCTTCATGATTAACCTTGAATTCTGGTAGACATGTGACTACCTTTCTTACATATGGTAAGGATTTGTAATTGATGTGAACATGTCTTCTATGCCAAATCTCACATGGACTCTCAGTGGAGTGAGTCAAGGATGCATCTGATTGACCTTTTAATTTATACAGGCCACCTTCTTTTGTTCCAATAACAATTGCATCTTCTATAATTTTTCCTTTAGGCCACATGAGAACTTCACCATCTATGCATGCAACTCTGAATCCTTTCTTATCTAGAGCTGAGATAGAAAGAAAATTCTTTTTCAAACCTGGTACATAAAGTACATCCTTCATTTTCATTGTAGTCTCTAAATCAAGTTTGTAGGTGGATTCTCCCACTCCTTTGATAGGGTACTGGTAATCATCTCTGAGTGTAACTTTCTGGGGAAAGTTCTTTTCTGTGAGGCTAGAGAGAATGTCTCTATGACTTGTCATTTGCTTAGAAGCACCACTATCTATGAGCCAAGTGTCTTCTCCAGGTGTCACAAATATTGAGAGAGCAGAGAATACACATAGTCTTCAATCTTTTCTTTAATCATCTTCGTAGGTGGCTCATCATCTTCAACTACATGGGCATGATGTCTTTTGTTATTTCTCTTCTTGTATTCTTCCCTTCTAGCTAGACAATTCTTAGCAATGTGTCCCATCTTATCACAATGATAACATTGATAAGAGGATAAATCTTTTTCTCTTCTTTGCCCCTTCTGATATTTCTGGAATCTCCTTGGAGGGTGAGATTCTTTATGGAATTGAGTTAATATCTTTGGAGAGTGAGATTCCTTATGAAGATGGGTCTCCTTTTGGAGGTGAGACCTTTTCATCCCTCCTTTAGCATGAGCAACTAAGGCTTGGTCTTCATCTCTTGATAGTAGTGCTTCTCGGTTGGCTACTCTTGCTTCTTCTTGAACACATTCTTCCCATAGACTATCAAATTGGAGTTTTTCTTTTCTTGCACATATAGTTTGGATGAAGGCATCCCAAGGTATTTTGAGACCATTAAGAGATATCATTAAGAGTTTATCTTCATCTAGGTTGTCTCCAATTTCTTCTAGTTGTTCCTTGAATTGAGAAACCCCAGAGAAATAGTCATGAACAATTTTTCCTTACTGCATCTTTGTATTCTTGAGTTGGGTTCTTAGATTCATCTTCCGGTTGATATTACTTCCTTCATACATTCTAGTTAGGGCATCAAACATCTCTTTTGGAGTATTCTTAGAATACACTTGAGGGATCAAGTGGTCTTTAATAGAGTTTTCAATGATTCTTTTGGCCCTAACGATATCCTTTTGGTACTTTTCTTTGGCTATAGCTTCTTCGAGTCCTGGTACATTTTCCTTTATGAATTTTGCAAGGTCATTCTCTTCAAGAATGAGTGCAATCCTATATTTCCAGGAACAAAAGTTTTCCACACCTTATAACTTGTCAACAAGCTTGGTTCTTTAGACATCTTGACCTAGAGCTGGGAAAATGATTAAAAACTGAAAGTGCTCAGAAATTAAATCTGAACTTACCAGGAGGTGCGTTGGGCTGAGGCGAGTAGGCTGGTGCAGTCTATTACTGAGCCTGCACAAATATGGACTGGTACTAGTTCTGGTTTTCTGGTTTTTTGGTTTTCTAGTACCAGTGAAAACTAGGGTTTCACTTTTCGCTCAAGCTGTCAATGAGTTCGCTAGGCTAGGGTGCACTTCCCTAGATGGTTTTTAGTCAGAAATTACCTTCCAATAACAATCCCCAATTTTCTTGTACGACAACAGTGGCGTTTTTTGTTACCCAGTGAAAGATGATCTACTCAGTTTAGCTTTGATACCATCTTAAATTTAGACAATAATAAGTTCTAGACAATTGAAAAGATGATCTATTAAGTTCTTTTCAATTTACTAGACAATAATAACATAAGTAGGAATGTTGAGAGAAACACAATCACAAGGTACACAACATTTTATCCTGGGAAACCCTCATGGGGGAGAAAACCCAACAAAAACTTCCTTAATATAGATTGCCAATACAATGCCAAGATAAAAGATCAAACACTAGAGAATATCCAAGATTGAGCAATGTGCCTCTCTCTTCTCCTTCTTCTAACTGTAGCTTCCTTCAAACTTGCACACTAGATGAGTGACTCGAGTGAGTGTGAGAATGAGACGCCCTCCTGATTTTCCGGTCTACTTGCTCAGTTTCCTGGTCAAGGTACGGTTGGTACGTTCAATCAAGTTTCTGACTATGGAAAAAATCTATGAGATGGTTAGAACACGAGGTTGTGGAGGAGAAAAGTTAGGTTCGAGATGAGCGGAAGTGAGGTGATTTTTGACTTGAGCTGGTGTGTTCGCAATGTACTCCAGAGGAAGGAGAGTGTGCTCACGGAGAATTTGGAGGGAATCACTTGACGAGGAAATGTTTGCTTGCAGAACATGACAAGAGGGCTTTGAGTTTCTATTTGCAACCATTCCATTTTGTGGCCCTCCTTCTAGCACCATTTATGTTGACAAGCCAGAATGACTTGTTCAATCAGATGAGGGAAAATGCCCGATGGTAGGTCCCAATTAGACACATTCTCGTTTGGAATGGTGTTTCCAACTAGATTTAGGCATGGTGACTAATCTAACTAATATGTAAACTAAATATGAATCTCAGAACCGAAGGTTCTCGGATGAATTAAAAATGACAATCCTATCTAACTATTTCTAAGCTAAAATGAATGATTACGGTCATAAGATGCATATTCTAATCTACTCTAAAATAACCTATCCTGATCAGGAGCAAGCTAAAAGATGAGTACAATAGAAGATTTATATTACTTGTACATAAAAATTCATATAGCAATTCATATTAAGGCTCGACAATATAACCAATTAGAACTAACATAATTGATTGATTAACCGAATCACAAGATTGTTGTACTCAAAATGAAGAATCGTGGAAACTCTAAATATAAGAACGTTAATTATGAAGTAATTCATAAACCAAAATTCCTAAACTACAAAATAAGACATGCAAAAATTGAATAATCACATTCATACACATGGACGCCATCATCTTCATAAATGTCTCATGTTCTTTATTCATACGAAAGTAAAAATACCAGTCATATTTCAAAATAACCAAAATCCCTTTCCCTTTTACATTCATCTCATTTATAGAGGGACTATGGGAGCCCTTCACATTCCTTATCCTCTGAGTGGTTAGGATCCTGAAGTGACGCTTCAATTTCCTTTCCCAATTAGGACATTAACATAATTGCAGCAAAATGATTGCTCTACAAAAATTTTGGTTACAATGAGATGATCAAGAGGGTTCTGACGGTTGTGATTTCACATCTATGAACGCCTTCCAGATTTTTAATTATTCGAGTATGGAATCCACTCAATATAGTTGCGTTCTTTCCAGGTATTCCTTGATTTTGCACATGGGAATGATAACTTATGTCCTCAATCTTTGTTCAACGTGTTTCATGGAATCCGTTGTCAATGCGATCATTATGGAGGGCTGGATTAGTCTTGTCTCTATAACCCCTGCACTGATTTCTCTGATTGCTTCGAAGGATTTCAGGCTGAGGTTTCTTTTGGTATCCACGTCTTCGACCATAATTTGGGTTGATGAAGCCTTATAAATATCCCTCTAGGGGTCCATCCAGAACTATAAGAGCAGACATATTGTCTGTCAATCTCCATAGCTTTGTGCTTGATGTAGTGATCTGCTCCTGAGTTTTAGGATATCTGTAATTGTTGCCATCCCTTTATCCAAGAATCAATGATCTATGATTCTTTGTTCATCTGAGTACATCGACAGGGTCTATGGGACTGCTTATTGTGAGTCTAGCCATTATGTTACTCTGTTGTAAGATTCTAGAGATTTCTGGTATTTTTCATACATTGCTTTCACTTGTGCGTTCAACTTTGTTTGATCATACCTAACCATCAGTACTTTGTTAAGCACACAAAATAACCTCTTATGTGTGTCATGAAGTTTCTCATTCTTTTCAATTTCCTTTGCTTTTATGGTTTCGAGAGTGGTTTTTTGGTTTTGGATTTCCTTGACATCTTTCTTCAAGAGATCGTTGTCTAGATGTATATTCTTGACTTACTTTTCACTTCTTTCGTTAAAAGTTCTCAATTCCTCCAACTCTCCTTTGAGTCTCATTACCTCCTGGTCATGTGTGGTTTTAAGCTTTTCCATCTCACTCACATGGGCCTTTTGGGTGAGGGAGGTTGTTTCGCTGAATCGTGCTTGTAAATATTTTTCTTGGGCCTTGAGCCGCCTTTCCATATCTTCTTCATGGATTTGATTTATTTGTTGGATTTCCTCCAATGTTCACTATACATAGTTTCCTTGATGGTTTTCAGGTTCGTATCTAGCTCATTCACCTTGGTTTTTGCAGCATCAAGTTCTCCTGCGACTTCATGGACCAATACTATGTTCACACCAGCAAAATCACTAAGTGTTGAGGCTTATTGTATCACATTATCCTTCAAATCTGGTCCAACTGTCCATTTGATGCTCCTTTTGGGAGCTTCTTGGCTCATGTAGGATTTTCCTTTTTTCCTTTTAGGGGTTCTCTTCTCGATAGCTCGTGTCTTGTGGTTGTAATAGTAATCGTCGATGAACTACTGCTCCTTCGAAGCCGAGTCCTTCATAAGTGAGTGATAAAATCCCTGGGATGGAGGCTAAGGGAGTGCACTCCTCTATTGAGGTGTTAACAAAATCAGTATCAAGGCTTACATTGATAATTGCATTGTCACTTGCTAACATGTTGTCTTGGATATCGAGAATCTCGATCTTATCATTTTTCTTCTTTTCCTTGGCTTTTCCTTGTGCGACCGATGTTGATTGTCCTGTGTTTGTTGTTTCTCCTTCCCCAATATTATTTTCCCCTGGGGGAAGATATTTATTCCATCTTTTCTCCAGTGCAGCTTATTTCTCTTCAGCTTCCCTCTTCTTCATTTGCTGGTACTTTTCTTCAGCTTCTTTGTCTTTTCTCGTCTGTTCAAATTTTTTATCCCTCTTTTTCTTCTCTTCCTCATTTAGCTTCTCTTTGTCTTTAAGGAGGAGAGATTTGAATTGTTCTAGCTTCAATTTTTTGTCCTTCTCTTCCTCTTTCCTTAGCTGTTGTTGAGCAACATCAGTGGTGATCCTTTCTACTCCTTCTTCAAAACTTAAAGAGCCTCGGAATACATCTTCCAAGAATCGGGCCTCGTGCATGATTTGTGGCACCAGCCTGATGGCTTTCATGTGTTTGTATGCTGCATTTCATGGGTCATGGGATTTTTGCTCTCCGAGATAGAGGCATAATTCCTTTAGTGTTTATGATTCCTTTTCAGCTTGCTTCTTGTTCTGTAAAGAGTATGAGCCTATGTGGATGGGAAAAATCAGCCTGTACCTTTTGTTCTTTTCGGATAGGTAGGCAGTGGCCCGTTTCTCCACAGTCTGGTATGTTATTTCCCAGGACGATAACTTATCAGACACATATTTTGGAAACAAGTGTGGTGATCCTGTGGCCCCGTAGATCCTAACATAAGTGTAGTATTTTTTCATATACCGGTCCCCGATCTCCTTTAAGGTTTTGATATCCCTTGGAGAGATCTTGTGTGGGAAAAAACCAAAGATGGCCTTGTGCAAGGGGGCAAGGAAATAGTCACAGATCTCATAAAAATATTCCTTGTAGTTGACTTCCACAGTTGCAAGAAATACAAATGGATCAAGCCTTTTTTTGGGGTCCAAGCCCAACTAAATGTAGGGAATGAAATGGATGCACACACAACATCTATGAGATAAGAGGACATATAGAAGCCAAAGTTTTTCATACCTTTGGGTTCTTGGATCCATTTAGCGATGATGAAAAAAAGGATGCTCGCCCAATTGAATGCTTGGTCCTTCTGGAGTACTATGTAAGCCATAGGAAAGGACTCCATCCTTAAATGGGTGCTAGTTTCCTCACCATAAAGTTTGCATATCATGGTATTCAACATTTTGTAAGGGATTTTAAGGTATCATGTCGGGACATACCTTTCCCCCTTTTTCATGGCCATTCTTCATCGTAAAACCAATATTCCATTAGGGTCTCAAAGTCTTCATGTTCGACTCTGGATTGGTCTAGGAATGACTCGTCCAGGGATATTGTAGGTTTTGGGGTCTGATATCTAGCTCGAATGTCTTCTTCTTTAAGTGACACGATCTAGAGACCTCAATAATTGACTATTAGTCTCGTATCTTTATGCAGATATGCAAAACACCAGCTAGCTACGTCATTACAAGGAAACAACTCTGGGCGGGCAACTACTATATGAATGTCTCTTTTTCGGATGTTCCTGTATGTAACAATGTCTGGATCATTAGATATGAATATTTAATTCTGAAACATGTCCAGACTCTCAGCATAGTTGAGGTAGTGTTCCATTCCATCATGGTAGTTCGTGTCAAAAATATTGAATGACTCAGGGATTAAGGTATGAACGAGTGTTCCAAAGATTTGGTGTTTTCCCTTTCTAGTCAGCATCGGGGACATCTCAACACCTGCGCAAACAAACAAGTCAATAGTTAAAGGAGACATTTCAGAGACAAAAATACTAATATTCAAACAATTTGCAGAATACTCACATAGAAACAAGGGACAATAATTAATCAAATCGAGAGAATAAAAATTCATGAACGTCGTGTTTACCTTCCTTAGCGAGCAAGTGGAAAAATATAGAGTCTTGACATTGTATAAACACTTCACAAATTCCCTCCAAACCCTAGTGTAATCAATGAATAAGGTGTGATATAGCTTAGACCAGGTCAGGGTAGTACACAATAACATAAATTCATTCGCAAGCACTTGGATGTTATAACTATTGAGGAGTGGGAAGATTGAAAAGACGAGATCATCGATCAACTATCGTCATCAGAAGTTGATATTGATAAGAGATATCAATAATAATATAGGGAAACTTCTGATGACGATGACTCATGATTGGGCCACTTAACCTTAATTACAATGCTTAATCTTTAATGATGACCCCTTTAACGTTCATCGATATGATCGTTGGGCGTCAACCTTCTCTTTGATGAGGTTGATGAGACATCAAGGTAATCATGGGGGGGAAGTATTGTATAAGTGTGAGATCGATGGTGGTGAGGTAGTCGATGACATCCAGGTTAATTCGGTTCGTAGGATGAGTTGTTGTGTAATCGTTAGAAAGCCAGGATAATGTCATCGTCGGTGAAAGGTGGAGTTGAAGAGGTATATGTGTTATGAAACTTCCAACGATGACAAGTTTTCGCTGAAAAGGGTCATCTGGTACTAAAATTCCATGTGGATATGTGGAGATGGTCTTATGTAATGACTAAGGTGCAAGCCTAGTGTGAGTAATAAAACTGACATGGAGTCGAGATCCGGTTGGGCGATTCTATTTGGTTTATGATGAGGAAAGAGAAAGGAGTCAGTTGTTGTCGGTAAACATGGGAAAGCCTATGAGGGTTATGTTAGGGACATGTTTATCTTCGACGACGATGTTATGAAGCACCGTTGACAGAGAAATGTGGAGATGAAGGTGTATGGATGATTAAGTCAGGTCACGATGACAAAACGAGTAAGGATGAGGTTGTGTGAGAGAAGGGAAGAGGAGCTAGCCTAAGTACCCAAGATTTAAGTGTGTAGGAAGAGGGGTAATAAAACTAGTGGGGAGTTTATTTATTTGGATGAAGGTAGCCATGTCTAGGGGGGTTTTTTCTGTAGGTGCATGAACAACTAGGTAAGTCAAAGATTAGTGCCCTGTAAAAAAGAAAAACAAAGGTAGTGTGGATCCTCACCAAGATTGATAGTTTGGGTGGGGTTGTTGTGTTGTCACAACAGGTCCCATGTATAAGTATTTTCCTCAATGATGAAGTAGTCCAAGAAGCTCATCTATAAACCTGAGTCCCATGTCTAAGTGCTCACACTGACTCCCAATTGATGACTCCTCAATGTGATGAATGGATGAGTATTGTGATCTAAATGCCCACCACATTCATGCGGATCCAAATAAATAGAACCCCTCATATCCAAAATATCATCCACATGACTGCAAAACGTCAATTGTGGATTGAGAAAGAACACTACCATTGAAGAATATGCAAGTTGGAAACTAGTAGTCATAATTGGCCCTTTGTTAAGCCCTAGAAAATTCCCCATACAAAGCCCCGTGTTAAGCATAAAAACCCTTATAAAGCCCTATATATTGATTTATTACATTTCTAGTGTTATATTAGTAGGTTGGCTAGAACCTTTCATTGTACCCTGAGTGGGCCTAATGGTTAAGAATGCGTGTTTCCTCCTTGGAGGTCATAGGTTCAAATCCATATGGGGGTAGGGTATGTGTACCTTCGTATATTTTAGTAGTCAAATTGTTGTGCAGAAGGGTTCCCTTGTCCCACAAACAAGGGGGTCTCATACACCAATTTGATGTCTAGCTTGGTCATGACCCTAAAAAGAGATTATTATTATAATTGTACCCTTTGTCTTCTATATATATACCAGGGATACCTAGTCTTAGGATCATATTATCTCATCTAATATTGTATTCGGAATTGGATATATTGTGAAAGGGTGTTTCCCCCTCGAAGTGGATTATATTCATCAAATTTTAATCATTTTTAAGGTGTTGGATCATAACATTTGTTATCATAGCATCGCTCCTAGGGTTTTGCTTCTTCAAGCGAGTCATCTTGGAATTTTCACTATAAATCATTTTTTGGGATGCTTCAAATAGAGATATTTCGAGGTTATTTAGAAGACATACCAAGGTACCTTGGGTAAAAATTTGAGGTTCTAGTTCATTACACATTTGGATATATACCCTGTGGAAGATAGGGTTTTTTACTCATCTTGAATTCAATTTTAAACGAGTCATCTTGGTATTTTCTCTATAACTTTTTTTCTGGGTCGATTTAGACATCAAAATGAAGATTACTTAGAAGACATATCAAGGTAACTATGGTAAAAATTTTAGGTTCTATATCATTACACTTTTGGAGATATAGCTTATGAAAGACAGGGTTTTTGACTCATCTTAGATTCAGATTTAAACTAGTCATCTTGGGATTTTCACTATAATTTTTTTTTTCTAGGAGATTTCAGATAGTAGAATTGTATGGAGACCGAGGAGACTTTTCATAGTACATGTGTTCCAAATTTAAAATTATGGTTCGCTACACTTTCAGCTATATAGTCCATGTAAGACAAGGCTTGTGACTAATCCTAAAATCAGTTTTAAAATAGTCAACTTGGCATTTTTGCTGTAACTTTTTTTTTTTTCTGTAAAATTTCTAACTTTGAAATTTTCATAATCTTGAGGAGACATAGTGAATTACTTTTGTCAAAATTTTCATATTTTGAATCATTATTATTTGATATATTTTGTGGAAGTTGGGGTTGTTTAATAATCCTGAAATTAGTCTTAAACAAAACATACAATTGGCATAACTTTTTATTCGAAGATCTATTTTTGGTGATTCAAAACTTATGAAAAAAGAGAAAAAAAAATAGGAGAATTATTATTTTCTAGTATGGATCCAAAGGATCCTCCAAAATTTACTTCACCAAATAAACCTCCAAAGAGCTCAACCATGACTCTAGAAGAAAGAGATGAAATTTTTCACCAAATTGAAAAAACATAAAATAAGATAAATGAATGTGGATGTGGTGGAAAATAAGATGGATGAATATAGGAAAGAGATGGAAAAACATATGGAAAATAAGATGGATGAAAATAGGAAAGAGATGGAAAAACATATGTAAAATAAGATGTTAGAATTGCAAAATTCCATGTCTTCCATGATCTTATATGATCTAGATGAGAGACTCCCTATAGGGGATATCAAAATGCAAGACAATCATGAAAATATAGAGGAAATAAAGATTGAGTCCTAGAATCATGATTGTTCATTACTCCAAGATCCACATCATTAAGGCTTCAAGTTGGCACCAAGGAACTACTTCATTCCAAAGATCGATATGAGGAAGTTTGATGGTAAAGATCCTATAACATGGATATTCCAGATGGAACAATTCTTTGATCTATACCAAAAAACAAGATTACAAAAGGTACCTATTGCACCCTTGTATTTATAAAATGATCAATTTGTTTGGTATCAATGACTTTGTGCAAGAAAAAAGAGTTATACTATCTCTTGGTCCATTTTTATAGAGGAATTGATATCCCATTATGGGTATATTAAGAGAAATACATTCTTTAGTTAATTGATAAATTCCAAAAGCTCAATCTTAGGGTAAAGAATATTCCTAAGGACAAGTTGTTAGATATCTTTATGGGTACTTTAAGGGAGAACGTTCAACATGAGGTGCATCTCTTCGAACCTAAATCCTTAGAGCAAGCCTTCAGTATGGAAAGGAAAGTGGAAATAAAAAATATGGCTACTAGAAGGGTGGTCATTGACAACTATAGATATCACCATGTTACCTCTCTTAAACTGACAAGGTTGACACCTTGACAAATGGATGAAAAAATAGAAAAAGGACTATGTTTCAATTATGGAAGCAAGTATATTAAGGGGCATAAATGCAATGAGAAGAAAGTATTCTACATAGACAATGAAGAGGAAGAAAATAAAAAATTGGAACCATCACAAGATTTAGAGCTAGAAGAGACTATTCAAACGATATCTTGTCATGCGTTGGCCAACATCAATATTCCACAAACCCTCAAGATAGAAGGATATATCAAAAATAAAAAATGTAACAGTGTTGATTGATTATGGTAGTACCCATAACATCATCAATTCAAAATTAGCAAAAGATCTCATTTTATTTGTATATCCAGCACGAGAGTTTCAAGTAACAATTGCATATGGAGGTACCATAAATTGTTCTGGGAAGAGCCATAATATTAAGCTCAATATGAGGGAGTATTTATTGGATAGTCCCATGATTTCCATCTAAATGGGTGGTGTTGATGTTGTATTAGTGGTCCAATTGTTACAATCATTGGGAACAATGGCCCTTAATTTTCAAGATATTTTTGTGAGATTTTTCTTAGAAGGAAAGGAAATTGAGCTTTGAGGTATCCAAGAGAAACTCTCTAAAGTGATAAGATCTAACAACATGAAAAAATTAATTTAAAAGGGACACCATGATGTAATTGCACAATTATGCTCACTACATGTTCAAACATCTATAGCCTTTTCTCCAATGGATCTCTAAAAAGTTATCAACAATCATTCCGACGTATTTGGAGAGATGCCTAAGGGTCTTCCACCTGATCAAGATCATGCCCATGCTATTCATCTACGATCAGGAAGTGTACAACTAGTCTTCCATTTTTCTAGCTTAAATAAGATAATCAGTGACAATATCCCATTGCAAAATATTTTATCAGAGTCTAATGGAGAAGGGAAAAGCATACTAGAACCAAAACTAATCCTTGAAACAAGGATTAAGAAGCTACAAAATTGAGTAATTACTGAGTACCTTGTCAAATGGAAGAAATTACCATTGGAAGAGGCGACATGGGAAGACGATTTCTTCATGAAGACACACCCACAATTATCAAACACTTGTTTGAAGGGGAGGGACATATTAAGCCCTAGACAAAGCCCCATGTTGTTAGCATAAAACTCCTTATAAAACCCTAGATATTGAGGTATTATATTTCTAATGTTATATTAGTAGATCAACTAGAACCTTTCATTGTACCCTTTCATTATAATTGTACCCTTTGTCTCATATATATATATATATACACCCCAAGGAGACCTGGTCTTATGATAATATTATCTCATCTCATATTGTATTCTAAATTGGATATATTGTAAAATGAGATTTCCCCATCGAAATGGATTGCATTCATTGACTTTTTATCATTTTTAGGGTGTTGGATCATAACACCCATAAATTCCTACAATGATGATCTCTGCATAACATCGAGTAGAGTCATGAAATAGAAGGTGAAAGTAGTTGTCTTCCTAGAAATGACAATTGTCCATGTATCAATCTTCATAAGCATCCTATAAATCATACCAAGCATATCTTGCTTGTATCTTCCATATGTCTCCAAGGTTCCAACCTTTGGATTGCTTCATAGGATTCATGTAGTTAAGATGTACAACCATAAATCAAGGTCCCATGTATGGGTGTTGACCACAACACTAAAGTAGTCTAGGGAGCCAGGATCCCATGTATAAGGGCTAGCTGCAACACTGAAGTAATTCAAGAAGCTCATCCATGAACTTGGGTCCCATGTACAAGTGTTTACCGCAAGACTGAAGTAGTAATGGAAGCTCATCCATAATCCAGGGTTCCATATACAAGTATTGTCCTCAATGCTGAAGTAGTCAAAGGAGCTCATACATAACCCTGAGTCCCATGTCTAAGTTCTCATGTTGACTCCCAATTGATGACTCCTTAGTGTGATGAATGGATGAGTATAGTGATCTAAATGCCCACCATGTTCACGTGGATCCAAATAAACAGAACCCCTCATATCCAAAATATCATCCACATGACTGCAAAAGGTCAATTGTGGATTGAGAAGGAACACTACCATTGAAGAATATGCAACCTAGATACTAGTAGTCATAATTATCCATTGACCTCCTACAATGATGATCTTTTCATAAGATGGAGTAGAGTCATGAAATAGATGGTAAAAGTAGGTGTATTCCTAGAAATGACTATTGTCCATGTACCAATCATCACAAGCATCCTCTAAATCATACCAGGCATATATGTTTCTTGTATATTCCTCTTGCATATGTCTCCAAGGTTCCAACCTTTGGATTGCTTCATAGGCTCCATGCAGTTTTTGTACACATTGATTCGTATAGAGTTGAAATACACAAATTGCTTCAAGGTGTAAAATTCCTCCTATTTTGAGTAACTATTGTTTCATATGCTCTTCATAATGCATAGCAAGTCCAAGAAAAATTACAGGAGAGGCTTCTTCCACATAATTTGCATCTTTAGCATACTCTGTATACATTATTGGATATTCCTCAATGATGGGGGATAATATACCCATGTAAAATTCCTTAAGCTATTGTGAGTATGAGAGTCATGGTTTTGAGGGAGAAAATTTACAACGTTTATAGCATGCTAAATACCAAGAAATGTAAATCTTATAATATACCAAATGAAATCCTCAAAAATCCTCTATTCAATGGCATTGGTTTGGTTGTTGTAAAACCCTATTTTGACCTAGGTAGTTAAATTTAGTTATGACCTATTTTTTTTTTCATTTCTTATTATCTGTTGAACACTATTAAAAGTTAGCACTTTGGTTTATGGACATATGGACCTATGTATATGTGAATACTATGAATAATTGGTGTTGTGTTATTAATGATGGATGTCATGTGAATTACTTCTAGCATGCAAGTTTAATTGAAGTATTTGACATGTGGATACCATGTTTAATGATATGTTTAAATGAAATTAGTACCATCTGTAGGATGAACTAGTTGATTGACATAGTTCATAGATGAGTGGCATGGAAATCATATATCAATTATATTATGGTTATGCATGTGCTTGTGATGTAAACTAACCTACATGTTGAATGGGATATGAGATATCTAGAGTAGTATGATATTAGGTGGTCGATGTCGTGGATATCAAATGAGAAATGGTATGATAGGAAGCATCATTTTGTAATTTTATATTGATTCAAATGCATTGCTATGATGTTTGGGCAAGTGAAAGTTTTTTAGGCAGCACAACTACCTAAAAATGGATATTGAATGACAAAGCTCCCAGAACACAATGCCACAATATGTTCCATGATAGGGTGTTGATCCTAGATCTATCGGGAGGGGTGGAGGTACTTCCCACCATTTATCCACCGAAATCTAAATTCATCGGAGGATTGTGTTAATTCATGCTCCCTTAGACATGTTATGGACACTTCCAGTTTCCTATTGAGGAAGCTTGGTCAAGGTAGTTTACACTTTCAATTACGAGTTCTATCTGGAGTTGGATCAATATAGTAAACACTCCATTATAGTCTAGCAAAGGAAGGATACGATCTAGAAGATGGAAGTAGGTTAGGGAAGAAGGGTGTTTAGGATAGTTGAGAGTGTTGTTGGGTTTTAATCATGTAACCTTAGTTCCCGACTTATTTCTTGTTATTTTGTATTAAATTCTTAACTAAGTTATGTTAATCTATGTGAAGGTTTTATTCATGCTAAATTATTGTGATTGATGGATTTCTCCTATCATGTTAGTGTAAATGATTGATTTATTTCATTATGAGGTTGACTACACTATCAACTGGGTTGTGAACATACAAGAAATTTCCATTAGATGTGATGATTGTTGTCATTAATACACACACAAGCTATGTATGTGCCAACTATACACACATACCTTGCGCGAGTACACTAGTATTATTATATTGTATTAAAATAAGAATTATGCATGTTTGTCATGGGTGTATAATATCTTAGTATAATTGTTAAGTTAATTGATTTGATTACAATTAATGATATTATTAAGTTAATTGATTTGATTAGAGTTAATGTTATTTATTAAGTTAATTGATTTGATTAGAGTTAATATTATTGATTAAGTTGATCGGTTTAATGAAATTTAGTGCTATTATTAAATTAAGTAATTTATTTAGATTTTAATGTTATTTTAAATAGATTGAATTAATTTATTATATATGGGGAAATACTACATGTTAAATTGAAATAATTGAGTTTGGTGTGAATTCATTGTTATTTATTAAGTTAGGATAACTTGCTAGAGAATGTCAGAGAAGAGATGACTTAGATGATGAGTTGAGCCTTTCGAGGGGAAGGTGGTGGAAGGAGGGATAAGGGAAGGAAATTTGAATAAGTTCAAGGTTTGGAGTATTTTGGGAAAGAGATTTTGGTTTTGAGAGGGAGGAGGAAAAAAATGAATGAAGATTGTTACGAGGGATCTGGCACTAAGACTTGGGATTTTGACTTGGCATTTTGGACATACTTAGGTTGTGGTTTTAGGAATTTGGGCACAGAGGGCCAAGAAAGGCCCTAAGATTTTCCTGGATCTAGGGAGCTAGCAAGGTTGTTCCTAGCTGGTTGGTTGGAAAAATCTAGTTCGGGCATTTTTGGAGAAGAAACAAGGAAAGGAGAACAGAAGGAGAAACTACAGATTTCATCAAAGGACTAAATCAAATAGACTTAGAGGTATTTTGCTTATTTCTAGTAGCTAGTGTCAAATTGTCCATTACTAGGCTATAAATTGGAAATTTGTTGGATTTTATGCTGAAATTTGATATCTATTGTAATTTCTAGGATGTAATACAATTTAAATTAGTGAAATTATCATAGAAATTATTGAAATTCATAGGGAAATGATAAACATAAACTGTGTGTAGGTAAAAACACACATTTTATTGAATTTCCATGCTTATTACATCAGTTCAGTACAAAGATATATGAGGCATTGGTGAAGGGCCTCACACATGATATCCAATTACCAAATCCTTCAATTAAACTTGCACGCTAGAATTAATTCACATAACATCCATCATTAATAACATAACAATAATTATTCACAGTCACGTATACATAGGTCGACATGTCCATAAACTGCAGTGTCAATGTTTAATAGTGGTCCACAGATAATAAGAAATGAAAATGTTGTTAGACTATTAGTAAATTTCGCTTCCTAGGTCAAAATGTGGTGTTACAACTACAATTTAGGCACTTTGTCAAAAAATGTTTTCTCTACAATATTTGCAGCCATCACTAAAAAATCCCTCAAAAAGATGACATTAAATCAATGATTTCTTCTCTTCTTGAACTTCGATTTGAATGAATTATAAAAAAAAAAAGTGTTTTTTCAAAGGAACTCAGATATCCAATTAGTTTCTTTAGATTTTGCATAGAAAGCTACAATAATGGATCTAAGTGTCACAGCCTTATTTTTCCCTTAAAAAACTTGCAAAAAAAAACTTGTTGGCCCAAGAATATGAACTTTAGCCCTTAAAATTGAATCATAAACAATGTATTAAAAAAATATGGAAATTCCCATTTACTTCATATATCAAAATATCCTTAAGGTATGGCAACACCATACAATGATCTTTTTATGGAGGGAATTCATTAATGTTCACTTGCCTCTTTGAGGGGGAAACCTCCTAATGAGATAAGGACCAATACAATATACTCCAATGCATGCTTCATAAGAAGGAATCTATCCTTATTTATAGATAACTAGAAATCCCTAATCATAACTCAATACTAAATATCTAGTGGACATTATTTAGTGAGACTACAATATATTTTTTCCATGCTAACTAGCTGATAGGCTTTATTTAATAATAACAAACATAGTGGACTTAGTCCACCTTATATTGGATGGCCATGTGAACTCAATTAATATTACTCCAATGGGCCCTTTGACCCCATTACACCCCTAAGGAAGATCCCAAAATTTGCCAAACAAGCAAGGATAAACAAGATCATCAGGGAAAAAAATTGTAGACAATACATTTAGGTCACTTAGGAAAATTCACCTCGTGGGATCAAACCCAAGATGGCCTTCTATGTAGAGAATTTCATGGAGATTAGAGATAACCTCATAATGAGATCAACCTATATACTTTCCCATTGGATGCACACCCTCAAGATCCCTCTCGACCATTTCCAAGTTGGCTCTCATTGACTTTGAGTGGAAGTTGTTATCACTCCAAGAAACCCTTTGTGGTTGCAGACCAAAGGTGCTTGGTAACTTAAGAAATGAATGTTTTTGTATTTTGTAAATATGGATCAATGGGATAACTCAATTCAGCTTATGACTTTCAAACATAAAAATGATAAACAAATAGACAGTGCTCTCCAAGATTGGTTAATCAGTAAAATAGATTTCAGTGGATGAAGAAAAGATTGTTCATAAACCAGTGCAAAGCAAGGTCTAATAAACAACTAAAGGAACTGATTATAATGTCATGAACCAAACAATAGGATAACAACTATTCAAGGTTTGACAACAATATAACAGTGAAAAAGAAATATGGAAAACTGATACCAAAATGGAAAGGAACCTGTGATCTGTATTAACAATGTAAATGTCTGAGTACAAAAAAGGAGTATTACTGTATCCAGAATCGAACCCTTGTTTGATATCAAAAACATGCATTTATAGCCCTTACAAACAGTTATACAGATCCTAAAAACATGGATCTGTATTTAATAAAAACAATTCTATTCTATCTAAACAACTTTGAAATTAAAGCTTTCAACAACTAAACTAAATAGTCGAACTGTCTTCAGTCTCAAAAATCGCCATCTGCCTCCTTCAGCTCTTAGCATCTACAATGTGATGAAGTAGCAGGACACCTGTATGTGACTGTTCAATTTTCCAATGTTTATGGTCGAGTTTTTAGGAAATGGTTTTGAATGTGTAACCAAAAATCCCTCGAATCCCTGAGGTTGAACTTCTTGCATGCGATTTAATAGTCCAGTGATACACTGGCATATCTTCATAACCTGTTTGAAATAAACTGTTGTGTTTTCGGCCTCAAAAATTTCTTTCCCAGCTTTCAACAGCGCAACCGTTTGATTTTTTCACGGGTTAGCTGTTGAAAGTTGTCGCTTTCCACAGCTAACGGGTAATGAAATAATAGCCTAGCGCTGTTGAAAGTCCCGATAGCACACAAAAAGAGTTTTCACCATCGAAATTGATTTCAAACCAAAATCAGTGGGCATCCGATTTCTCACCTTGCATATTGACGACAACTTGAGCAAGGACCTTCAGGTCTGGATGAGATTTTTGCCTCAATTTTTGTTTCAACCTCCTGATCTGCCTTTTGAGGCGTTTGGCAAGCCTCCACAAGCTGTTGTAGTCTTTGGTGAGCTTTTTCTTCCTCTTCTTCTCCCTAACACTTTCCTTGGCCAATCTTTCAAATGCAACATTTGTCTTGGCAAAGTTATCAGATAATTTTTTATACCTATCCTTAATCACCCGCTCCAAGACCTCTTGCTGAGCAATTACTTCCTTCAGATGTTTGATCTTCTGAGACTTATTTGATCTAAGATTTTTTGATGATTCTCCCTGTTCTGTCTGATTGAAAGTTTCATAGTTCTGTGCACATTCAGCTGATTGCTCAGAACTCTTGATGGCAGGGCATTGATCTTGCTGCTCAGATTCTGAATCTGAATATGGAAAGTTAAGTATATTTTTCCCTGTACTCTGTTCTGTAGGATGCCCTGTATTCTGTTGGGTAGTCTGCTCTGTGGTCTGCTCAAAATTTAACTTTCTCTTTGACTTGTGAGGCTTCATTCCAGATATTATGTCCTCTGAAGGTCCTGGTAAAGCCCTTCTTCTTCTTGAGCTACTTTGAGGGGATGATTGTTTCTTTGCACCATCCATCTGTTCATTTGCAGTCTGATTCTGGGTTTCAAAACCTTCCCAGAACAGAAAGTGCTCCCAGCTCCTCCCCTGTTGTTTCAATTCTTCTAGAATAATCAATTTTATGAGACCTAAGTGACATAGAGTAGTTTTCACGCTCAAGGGTTGAGCTCTAATCCTCTTGCATACCTTATTCAAACTGTGATATAAGAAATAAGGCAAATTGATGGGGGTCTTGCCTGTGAAGTGATCCAAGAGTTTAAAGTGATACATCATCAATTTATCATATCTTCCCTCTGAGGTAATGTACAATTGGATGCCTTTGAATAATTCTTGCCATTCTTCATCTAGATATGAAACGAGCATACCTTTTCTCCACGCTTTGTGCTTGTACCCCTCTTTCAAATAGACCCTGAAATCCAAATTTTTAGGAGCAGTGGTTTTAAACCAACTCTGACCAGTTCTTGGAAATCTTGTAGCTACGGCAATGATAGCCTCATCCACTTTGATTTCCACAGAGCCGACGTGAGCTTTATTGCCATCGAAAGTCTTGGCAAAGGCTTCAGCTGTGGCCTGGTGACACCCAATTTGTAACCTTTCTACGAATTGCATACACCCTGCATTTGAAAAATGCCTCTGGACCTCGGGATGTGATTGTAGAAAGGATAAGTTATCCAGTTCTTTCTTGAGTAGAGCGCCATTGCGTTTTCTCACCATTCTGCAGTTTGTAAAACTTGACAATTATAACCCCTGTAACTGCCAGTCGAGCCGAGGTTCTGCGCTGTTGAAAGCAGTTCGGGCTTCGGCTCTGTTTTGAAATAAATGAACACTTCCACAATATTCTGGGAGCGATTTGTGATATGAAAACCATAGTTTGATTTGATGTTTTCAGGCCGGCGATACCTCCTCTGTACCTGCATCACCGAACATGAACCTACCATCTCGGATGCCATGAGTGTTGTGCGTGAGTTCTGGGCTGGATTCGAATTATAGTCATATCCTAACATGCATGATCGAGTTTCTATCATTGCCCACTCCTATCAGTGCATGCCTTGGATTTACTGTGACGTGGGGTGATCATATCATCATTACTGTCATACGTGGATATCACGCACGTGATTCCCGCTTTGTGCAGCAACGGCCCGTGGAAAACGCCTCTGTCAACTGTTCGCTTGCTACTTTCACCAGCGCGCGACTCTGTGAAAAAATCCCTGTTAGCTGCTGAAAGTATGCACTTTCAACAGCGCACCATTAGTTAAAAAACACTCCTTAGCTATGGAAAGCATGTACTTTCCACAACGCGCCACCCGCGAACTGATTGTCAGACCTTTTAAGATTTGTCACTTTCAACAGTGCATCGACTGATGAAAAGAGCTCCTTAGCTGTTGAAAGTGGGCACTTTCCACAGCGCACAATGAATTTTTGGACACACGTTAGCTGTGGAAAGTAAAAAATGACAATTTTGAAAAAGAAGACTTTATGGGTCAATTATTTTCTAAGACAAACCAAAACCAAAAATTTTCTCAGCTATAAAAACTCAAAAGTAACTTGACGACACTACCAAAAGCCATGATATCCACTACAAAACTCAACCAAAAGAACAGTTTCATTTTGGGAGTTAACATTTGGCTCCAACTGGGATGGGCATCTCCCTGTGAGGTGACCAAGAACCTAGCTAGACTCAGTAGCCTTATTGCAATCTGAAAAATAGTTGCTAGTACCATTGGGCATGGAGTTATTTGAATGACAAAAGTAAAGAAACAGAACTGAAAAAGAAAATATGTACAAGAAGAACCTGGCTTCAAAGAAGCCTTATGAGAAATAGATCTTCAGGAAGCACCCGTTGAAAGGGCCCCCTGATACTGGCTCGCCTGAAAGAGTTTGAAGAACAAAGGTTTTGTTCTGTTGCACCTCTATTATGACAAAAGGACCTGTCCAAAGAGCCTCAAATTTTCCGTGTTTCCCTTTCTCCTGCCTTGCTGCATCCCACTTTAAGACCATATCCCCTGTTTTGAATACATCTGATTTGACTTTCTTGTCGAAATTTTGCTTGATCCTCTCTTGATGCAATTCAGTTTTTTCTAAGAGCTGCTCTCTATCTTGTTGCAGTTCTACCAAGTCATGAATCCTCCTAGTCAAATCACTTGGTTCAGCATCAGTTTCTTGTAAGAATTTCGCTATTGGTAATGCAAGTTGAACAGGAAATATGGCCTCAGTACCATATACCAACTTGAAAGGAGATGTACCAATTGATTTCTTACATGTTACCCTGTCAGCCCACAAGGCAAACTTGAGTTTGGAATCCCAACCTCTGCCATTTTGTTCAAGCAACTTCTTTATGATTCTGACTAAACTCTTGTTTGATGACTCAGCTAAACCATTCCCTTGCGGATAGTAGGCTGTGGAATGTACCAACTGAATCCCCAGCTCTTCACACAATTTCACCAAGTGTTTATCTTTGAATGCAGCAACATTATCAGTGACCAATCTTTTGGGGCAGCCAAATCTGGCGAATATGTTCTCCTGTAGAAAGTTTATGATGACAATATGATTGGCGTTCCGGGTGGGAATAGCCTCAATCCACTTTGTAAAGTAATCGGTGGCAACCAGGATCCACCGATGCTGACCACTGGAAGGCGGATGAATTTCACCTATGAAGTCCAGGCCCCACTGTTGGAAAGGCCCTGTGACCACTATAGGTTTGAGAGGAATGGACTTCAGTGGTTTTTTACCTTCAAATCTCTGACATTTGTCACATGTTTTCACAAATTCATACACATATGAAAATAAGGATTGCCAATAGTAACCCGATCTTAAGATTTTGTGTGTTGTGGTTTTCCAATAGTGATGTCCTCCGCATTCACTATTGTGAAGTTCACACATAACTTTAGCTGCCTCCTCTTGATTCACACATCTCAACAACAAACCAATGGGGTTCTTCCAGAACAACAAATTATCATTGATGCAGAAATTTATGGCTCTGAGCTTTAAAGCCCTTCTTTGAGTCTTTGTCAAATCTGATGGGACTGATAAAGTCTGCAAAAACTGAATGATATGGCTGTACCACTTGCAATCAGCTAGATGAGATGAAACCTGCATTCCCTTACCTTCATTGTCCTCAACAGACGGAACATTTTCTGCATCAATACTCATCAGATTTATGTCAAGCAGCTTGCAATTCTCCTTTTCCAGGAGTTTGGAAAGACCCTGGCCTTTAACTAGCTTTGCTGGTTTGATTTCAACATTGAACTCAATCAATCTGGCTATCCACTTACTTCTTTTGCCATCAATGTCAGGTTGGACAAGAACATCTTTAACTGAACTAGAGGGTACAAAAGATATTACCTTTGCCTGAAGAATGTAGACCCTGAAAGCTTTTAGTGACTTGACAAGTGCATAAGCTTGTTTGTCCAACAACTCATACTTTACCTCTGCGTCCCTCAAGACCTTACTAAAGAAGGCAACTGACTGCTCTTGGTCATCAACATTCTTCTGTAAAAGTACTGTTGCGATCGTATCATTGGAGGCAAATGAAAAAATATAAAATACCTTGGAAAAATTGGGGTTGATCAACACAGGAGTTGTTGTGATAGCTTCCTCGATGGCATTGAATGAATATCTAGCTGCTTCAGTCCACTTGATCTCAGAGTCTTTCCTCAACATAGTAGTGATATGCTTTGTGAGTTCAGCAAAATTCACTATGAATCTTCTAACAAAATTAATAGTCCCAAGAAAAGACTGAATGTCTTTCTTTGATCTAGGAAGAGATAGATTTTTAATTGCTTCTACCCTCTTTGGATCATTGCTAACCCCATCAGCTGAAACAATATGCCCAAGTAGTTTTCCCTCCTTAAGTGCAAAATTTGATTTTTTGGGATTAAGAGAGATGCCATACCTTCGACATTTCAGAAAAGTCCTCCTCAAGTGCTGCAAATGGAGTTCGTGGCTACTTGAGAAAATGGTGATATCGTCAAGATAAATTAGGACAAATTTATCCTTCTCCCCAACGAAAGCAATGTCCATTGCCCTTTGGAATGTCGCCCCCGCGTTCATCAATCCAAAGGGCATCTTCTCGTACATAAACGTACCCCATGGAGTGGTAAAGGCAGTTTTTTCTTTGTCTTCCGGATGGACAGCAATCTGATTGTATCCGGAAAACCCATCAATAAAGGACATTACCTTCGATCCTGACACCTTCTGCAACATATGCTCCATTTTAGGCAGAGTGTAATTGTCTTTCCTAGAACATTTGTTCAGATTTCTGAAGTCGACGCAGAGTCTGATCTCCCCATTCTTCTTCTTGACTGGCACAAGATTAGCAATCCACTCTGAATACATGAGAGGAACGATAATGCGGGCGTCCAACAATTTCTTAATTTCTCTCTCCATTGTGGGAAACAACAAAGGATTGAAAGATCTGAGCTTCTGTCTGAATGGTTTGGTGTCTTTATTCAAGGGAATTTTGTGTTGAATCACCTCTGTATCGAAAGTTTTCAAATCATCATACTGCCAAGCAAAGATGTCTGCAAATTCCTTCAGCAATTCTCCATAATTAGCCTTTTGTTTTTCAGACAAATGTGAGGCCAAGTTAACATGTTTGGGGTCTTGCTCACTGGCCACATTATACTAAAAAACATCTGACTCTTTCTCTCCTCTTTGCAATTTGATAGCCACATCGTTGTTATCGAACAACCTTTCCAACAGGACCAAGCCTTTAGGAATTCTGTTGGTGGACAACTGAACTATCTCATGAGCTGCAATTTTGCTCTTGAGCTTTGGCTGCTCAACTTCAATGTCATGTTCGTTCTCTTGATCAATCTGCAGATCTGCGAACTCATCTATCACTGCAAGGAATCGAGTGAGTTCAACATCATCCTCAAAAACTTTCCAAAATTTTACATTGTCAGGAAGAGAGGGCCTATGTTTAACTTGAATTTCATAAGACAATTTGTGAGGCAAAGGGGGAATAAATGCACAAGCAGACACAACCAATGAATCAACCAATTCATTCATGGCTCTAGGTACAAACGTAATTTTAAAATCTGCAAAATTTTGAATGGCCTCCAACACTTCGTCTCTGTATGCCTTCAACCTGACATGTTTGGCTTGAAAGGACTTACTCACCTGCTGAATGATCAAATCTGCGTCTCCAAACACCTGCAATTTTTTAATGCCCTTCTCCTTTGCTGCGTTCAGCCCTAAAAGTAATGCTTCATACTCAGCGATGTTATTAGTCACTTTAAAATCAAGTTTAAAGGACAGATGAGAAGTTTTCTTTGAGGGAGAAATGAATACCACTCCTGCTCCAGCTGATTCTTTAGTACAAGCACCGTCAAAGAACATGGTCCAGAGATCATCCTCTGTTGTTTCTGTGGGCTGAACTGTGATCTGATCTGTGGGTTTTCTGAGCAACAATGTATCAGGAAGTGAATCATCAAATTGCAAGATACAAGAACCCATATCTGTGTCCACTGCATAGATAGGATGATTGGATGGATTCTTCTCATCACTGATCACATATGCCAATTGAGATTCCCTGTAAAGTCTTCTGTTCACCCCTCCGAAAACAGGGATAGTAGCATAAGAGAGATCCATTTGAAGAGTACCACCTAGCCTCTTCATCCATGATCTAGATAAAAGGCAACCGAATTTTGGAGGTATGTCAGCCACAACTATGTCCATCACCATTGTCTTCATTGATGCTTGGGTCAAGGTTACATTCAAATCCTTAATCATCCCAAGACATTTGACTTTTCGAGAATCAAAGGAGAAAAGGTCATGATAAGACTTGGTGATCTCTAGCCCAAGCTCATCCATGAAAACCTTTGGCATCAAGTTATGTGAAGCACCGGAGTCCAGCAAACAATTGTGCAGTGTTTTTTCATGAATATTTAATGAGATGTAGAAAGGGGGACAACTTTCATCTCTGTCTTCTACCATTTGACCTAGAGTGATGGTTGGTTTGTCATCATAAATGTTGAGGATATCAGCAGAATAAGATACTGACTGAGGATCTAAAGTTTTGAGGATATCTTTTTTAAACATCTCATTTTTCATCAGCTCAACAAGCGGGATAGGAATCTTAATCTTCTGTAATTCAGCCTCGAAATTAAAGGAATATGGAGCCTTATCAGCAGATTTATCAGAAATTTTTACCTGACTAGAAGGGGCTTCCTGATTCTTCTGTTGTTCAATAGGAGGCTGACTCTCTGGAGTTTGCTGGTTGACAGGGGCAACAATCTTCTTGGGAGGAGCTGATGCTTTCTCCTTTGAAGACTTTGCTGGCTGATCTTCTGATGTATGAGCTTTTTGATTGACAGGGGCAGCAGTCTCTGCAGGAGGGACTGATGCATCTGCTTGAGAAACATTAGACATTGATCAAAGGTTGTATCTATTCTTATCATCTACTGTAAAGATGCCATCACCAAGGAGATCATCTTCTGTCTGTTGAGTAATCAATGATTCCTCATAAGCTTGTTGTGTTAGATAAGACTTCCCTGTCTCTTCTCCAACACAATGAATGTCGCCTTCCACCTCTTCTTGATCTTCGACATTTTCTTCGTCCATCACTACATTCTGAAGGGGTACTTTTATCCTCTGATCTTCATTAG